>CM055955.1:101944075-102182412 GCA_029490685.1 Schizonepeta tenuifolia
CAATGGAATACTCTTGAACTCCAGCACCTATCTCTGCCAACTTGAAGGGAACCCAGAAAATGAAATAATCCTAATTTCAGTTGACAATTCTCTCGAGAATCCCCAGCCTGAGATTCAATCAACAGGTGGTGAGAACCAGTCAGCTCAAACATCGACTGAACCAGATACTTTACTGGATCTTCTCCTCCCATGCAACATGGCTGAAGACTTTTCTCTCATGTCCCACGCTGAAGCTGAACAGAAGGCAATCGAGCAATCCTTCCACAGAGTACACCTAGAAGCAGTAAAGAAAGAATTGACTATGTTTCCCGATGAGAGTGACATGCACCCATCGTATGGTACAATCCAAATACTTGTGTATGCCCCAGTCAGACAGTACACGCTCCTATGCCCACAATCGGACTGGTTAGTCTTAGCGGTAAGCTAGGGTGGATCCCACGGAGAGTGAGGAACTACTTTACTCTTCAGGTGCACAAGTTTGGTTGTCAGGATCCAATCCTGTTTATCTGCACAAATTAACTTGAAAACAATCAAATATAAAAGGGGTAAGATTTGAGGTAGGTCATGATTATTGTTGATATGTGTATTCGGTCATGGACATACTGAAGATCCGTCCATGTTTTGCATAAACTCAAGGCGTGGCCTAAAGACATTGGGGCGTTTCAAGAGTTTATACTCCACACTTGGGATGGTTGAATCCCTTGTGGTCACTTGGTCCGAAGGTCATGCTTCACCCCGGTCACAAGGCAATGCTTCACTCCTCCTTAGATAGTAGTCATACTCGATCCCTCCAAGTATAACCCTCACCAACCTTCTTTTCCAAGCTTCCCGGCTCCACACCTACATAGTAGATATAACTCGCGGGATATACATTTCCGGTAACACATCCAACCGATCATCGATATATCTACGATGCGTGAGGTGAGTCCCTTGGTCAATAACCATGGCTTGATGTCTCGTCACAGTTGATGGATAGCCATTAGAGAAGCCCAAGACTGAGGAAGGATGCAATATCCCCTTGCCCATTCCTCGTCATCTAGATCTACAACTCCATTGAAGGCGCTACTCAGCTACTCGGTCTTGGGCATACCAAACATTGCTGTCTGTCATGCCCTGCCTTTGCTTGGCATGGTACAGCCCTTACTGAGTGGAGATCACCCACTAGGTCAGAACTGCCCATGATATCTGCTCAGATCTCTCCGGAACCACTGGATCCAACCGAAGGCACAAATGCCTCTCGAACATTTCACATATCAACACTTAATTATTTCCCCCACCCAAGTCTCACCAGGGGAAACTACTCACACATATTGAAATGCATAATAACGAATATAAATAAACACATCAATAACACAAAATATGAAGTACTTGAATTAAGAAAATACCTAAGGCAAACTGCCTTGGATTTGTTCACGACAGGAATTGACAATGAAAGCTGGTAAATTGTTTTAGTGCAGAAAATGTAAAGTGAACTGAAAGTAAAATTGTATCTTGAACTGAATGTTATCGAATACTAGGGGTAACCAACGTTTTGCCAGCCACACTTGCTGGGCTTTTATAGCTGAGATGATGGCCGTCAACACCCTCCTCTGGCAGACCATATCGGCGTGATTGATTGCTTCCATATTTAGCTCGATCTTAATTTATCCTTGATAGACTAGATTGATGATTGGCAATCGCCGATGGATTGATTTGGGTGATAAATTGGCTTCCAGATCCTTCTTCATACAGACGCTCAGCAGAATCTCGTGCAAATATCTTCCACGCGTCTTTTCTTATTTGGCTTCGGCAACTGGTTGTTGATATCGGTAATGGTCATACTTGTTACATGTGTTGGTTAGCCTTACACCAGGGTACTATTCTTCTCCTGGGGGAATCAGATTCATGCAATGGAATAGAATAGCTCCAATATTGCCCATTCTGACCATCTTGTCTCCGTTTGCCTTGGACTGACCTTCCTTCCCACGAACAGCTGCTTTCTTCCCTATACAGACACTAAAGACATAAAAAGATAGGAAAAATAGAGCCAAATGGCCCAAAAGTCGAAGACGCATCACACCTACACACTTAACCATACTTGCTCTCAAGTATGTAGGTGGATTCACAGAAGACACCAAGAAGAGAGATGAACAAAGAGGAATAAAAAACTTCAAGACACGAGAATGCGCAGTCAAATGGATTAGCTCATATATGCATGTATCAACCATAATATCATACCACAAACCCTTTGAGCAAATACATCACATGAAGGAGTTAGCAGTTTCTCTCACACACTCAAGTGTATGGCTAGTGTATACTCTTATTTTATGCTGCATTAGCCTTCCTATAAGCTTGCTCATGGATTCATAGCAAATACTTAATCTGGTGCAATTTATAAAAAAGGTCTTTGTCAGGTTGTAAAGGGGCATACGGAGCAGAGGTAAGGATTTCTGGATAGTAGTTTAAAACTTGATTCCAGTCATACCAAACTATCTTTTCAGTACTGGCGCTCCCATTCCACCTTTTTATTTCTCTTTAGCAGTGTATATTTATTCCTTATTTACTTCTTTTCTTAAGCAGATTTTTGCCTTTTAATTAACATCAGGATCTCTATTTTCAATTTATGCTTTTCCATCTTAAGCAACAATTTACCCCTTTTTTCCTTTTTTATAGTGTGGGAGGCACACTTTTTCTTAAACTCAAAACAAGGGCTCATGAAAGAATAGATTCAGGAACAGGTTTACCTTCTTCTTCTCCAACATGCACCATAACAGGAACACCTCCTGTTGGGTTACCACATTTGATCCTTCCAGGCGACCATAGATATTGTAGGCTAGCCACCTGTGGCATATCTGCAGTGCTGGGTCTCGAATTTCATTCGACTTGTTGATATTCTTCACATACTTGTCCTTGGTGGAGATGGTTGACCAGTAGTAATCAATTTGAGACTTCCATTCTGTTGAGGCCACTGTCTCTGCCTCATTATATTCTTCTTCGTACACATCCCATGGTTCAAACACTCCCAGCTGGATGTTCAACTCGTTGATAGAGAGAGGGAACATCCTACCCTGTAGTTGAAAGCGCAGGGTACCGGGAGTCTCGATGGTGTAGTGGCCACGGGCCTTGAACTCAACCGTTCCCATGAATTCCTCCGACATCTTCTTGTAGGCCAAATAGTTCCAGCCTAAAACATTCCCCCAACCTATTCCTTCGAAGTATCCTACCACCTTCTCATTGATTCCAAACCCTTCCAAACACTCTGTGAGCAAAAAGTACCAGGGAATGATCTCCTTGTTCTGGAGGATGGCATACCGTTGAGTATCTCTCAGTATGGTCGTGCCAGATGAAGCAGGTCGCACCAAACCCTTTTTCTTGATTCCAGGCTTCTTGGTAGCAATGCTTGGTGTAGACTTCACCGGAGCTGGTATTCCTCCAGAGTCCGAGCTATCCATAGCTTCTGTTTCCTCATTTTCCACTTCCTCAATTTCCTTTCCTTTTCCTTTTTCTGCAGCTGAAGCTTTTCTCACCGTGCTTGTGGTGCTGGTCTTACTACCCTCTTTGCCTTGTATAGTTTTTGGCAGCAAAGGAGGTTTGGAAACATCTAGCTTCCTTTTTACTCCCACCCCTTTCTCTTTTCTTTGTGGGGTGGGTCCTTCTTGAGACTGCATAGGGGAATTTCCCTCTTCCTCTTCTTCTTCCATTGTCTGCTCCTCCTCTTGCTTATTTTCTTGTTCCTTCTCCTCCTCGTCGGAGGTGGTGTGACCATCCTCCTTTGACTGAGAGTGAGAACGAGAAGGATTGGGTTCTGGAGTTGGCTCTTTCGGCAGGGGTTGCGACACAGTAGCAGCTTTGTTTCCGGCGGCTACAGAGATTTTCTTCTTTGCTGCGGTGGTGGTAGTGGTGTTTTTAGCTGCAGGCTTCTTCCTCTCCTTCTTCTTAGGTGGCTGTACATCCACTTCATCTTCAGGCTGATCGGAACCCTTGATTTTCTCTGTGTCCCCTTTATAGGCAGCGTGTTTTTCCAGCAAAGAAACTTGCTCTTGCTTTTCCTCCTCAGTGGTCAGAGAATGTGTGGTTTTCTCTGCGATTTGTGCAGGGGTCTCTTCCGACGCAGAGTTGCGCGTCTTCCTTTTCCCTCCTGCTAGTAAGGGGTTTACCGCAGAAGTGCTTTTCTACCCAGTGGTGGCAGTTTGAGTGTTGCCGGAAGCGGCGCTGCTCTTGGAACTCCTTCTATTTGCAGGCATCTTAGTTCTAGCCATGGTGAATATGAAGGTTGGAAATTAGGGTTTCTGATTTTTCGAATGATTTTGTGTGGAGGGGATAAGAACTGACGCTTTAATGGAGTATGTGAATGGCGGTTGCAAACGGAGTGGGGAGAGTGGGTGTAGTGTGTAGTGGTTATGGAGGTCGTGGTGGTTTAAAAAGGGGGCGTTTAACCGACTAGAAAGTGAAGATGACGGTTATGGTGTATGTGGGATGATTAAGGGAAAAAATCATTACCAAATTTGAAATTTAAATATCCCTGCAAAATTTGAAGCGGCTCAATCACTTCTCAGATAGAAACTGTCAGATGCGCTTCCACGTCACTCCTCGGTTAGACCTATCCCATCGAAAATACCATGAGCCTCCACCTACATACTCTGCATCACAAAGTGGGTTCAGACTCTCCCTTGGGCCTCGATTACTCTTAGCCCATATTCCCCAAATTCTTTTTTTTCAACCCAAAATCACCAATTAAAGAAAATTTCTAAAGTAACAAATTAAGTAGCGGTTGAGGTCATACCGGCGACCACTCCTGGGTTGCCTCCCAGTCAGCGCTCTTGTTTAGTATCTTGAGCTCGACGTTGCCATATCTATTTTCACTGGTAGACAGGGTCTAGGAGAGAGCATTTCTCCTTTTGCATCTTCAAGTCAGAGTAGTCGAAATAGGGCTTCATTCGGTGACCATTCACTACGAACGTATCGCTTCCATTGAGGTCATATACCTCAATACTTCCATTAGGGAATATTTCCTTTACTATGTATGGCCCTCCCCATTTGGATCTGAGTTTTCCACTCATCAATTTAAAGTGAGAGTTGAAAAGTAACACCTTTTGTCTAGCCCAGAATTCCTTCCGGCGAATTTTTGCATCCTGAGTTTTCCTGGTTCTCTCCTTATATAAAACTGCATTGTCATATGCCTCTAACCGCAGTTCTTCTAACTCACTCATATGCAATATCCTTTCTTCTCCAGCTAAGGCCATGCTGAGATTGATTTTCTTGATGGCCCAATATCCCTTGTGTTCCACTTCCACAGGTAGGTGACACATTTTCCCAAACACTAGTCTAAAAGGCGACATCCCAATTGGGGTTCTGTAGGCAGTTCGGTATGCCCATAACGCATCCCCTAAAAGATTACTCCAGTCTTTCCGACTGGGATGGACCACCTTCTCCAGTATGCCCTTTATCTCTCTATTCGAGATTTCAGCCTGTCCATTCGTTTGGGGATGATAGGCAGTTGTCACTTTATGTTTCACCCCCATCCTTTTTGTGACTGCCTTGATGGTAGCATTACAGAAGTGAGATCCCTGATCACTGATGAGAATTTTTAGGACTCCAAATCTATTAAACACCTGATCCTTCAAGAATTCAGCTACAGTATGAGCATCATTGTTCGCTGTAGCTTTTGCCTCGACCTACTTAGATACATAATCAACTGCTACCAATATATATTCATAATTTCCAGACTTGGGGAATGGTCCTATGAAGTCTATTCCCCATACATCGAAAATTTCCATAGGCATAATAGGCATTTGGGGCATCTCATCTTTTGCAATAATTCCTCCAATCAGTCGGCAAACACTGATGGCCAATAAAATCCGCTGTCTAAAATCCTTCGTGCTATTCTTTTACCACCAAAATGTCCGCTGCATGAAGTACCAAGGCACATTTCCAAGATCTGAGTGTGCTCATCTTCAGGAACACACCTCCGTATGACCTGATCGGCTCCTATCTTCCATAGATGTGGTGCTTCCCAGAAGTAAGAGCGGGCTTGTGTGACCAATTTCTGCTTTTCAAACTTGGTCTTCCCTGATGGAACTTCTTTTGTGATCAAATAGTTGGCTATATCCGCATACCACGGCTCCTCATCAGTCGGGGCATACAGAGACTCCATCTCCGTTTGAGCATATACGGCATACAGCTTCTCATTAGGGAAGGTATCCTCTATGGGTTCTCCATCATCTTTTCCCATTTGGAGTCTGCTCAAATGATCTGCTACAAGGTTGGCAGCTCCTTTCTTATCCCTGATTTCAATGTCAAACTCTTGTAACAACAATATCCATCGAATAAGACGTGGTTTAGATTCCTTTTTCGCCATTAAATACTTCAAGGCTACATGGTCGGTATATATGATTGCCTTGGTGCCCCTGAATTTCTCTATGGTGAATACCACTGCTAAAAGCTCCTTTTCAGTCATGGTATAGCTACACTGAGTGGGATTAAGGGTCTTTGAATCGTAGTAAATGACGTAGCTTTCCTTCTCCTTTTTCCGTCCTAGTACAGCTCCAGCCGTATGATTGCTAGCATCACACATAATCTCAAAAGGTAGCTCCCAATCTGGAGGCTGTATAATGGGGGCTGACACAAGTTTGCTCCTTAAATTGAGAAATGCTTCTTTGCAGTCATCTTCGAAGTCAAATTGAACATCCTGTTGCAGCAATCTGGTCATGGATTGTGCGATTTTTGCGAAGTCTTTAATGAAGCGTCAGTAAAACGCTGCATGACTGAGGAACGCCCGTATATGCTTGATTGTAGTTGGATACAACAACTTGGCAATGGAATTGATCTTTGCTTTATCCACTTCGATTCCCCTTTCAGAAACGACGTGTCCCAACACTATCCCTTTCTTCACCATAAAGTGGCACTTCTCGTAATTAAGCACCAAACTTTTCTCCATGCATCTTTTTAACACTAGTTTCAAATGGTTGAGACATGTGTCGAACGAGTCTCCATATACTGTAAAGTTATCCATAAAGATTTCAATATAGTTTTCCAATAAATTAGAGAAAATGCTCATCATGCACTTTTGAAAAGTTCCAGGTGCATTACATAGACCAAAGGGCATTCTTCGGTAAGCAAATGTTCCATACACACATGTGAAAGTGGTTTTCTCTTGGTCCTCTTGAACCACAAAAATTTGCATGTATCCCGAATACTATCTAAAAAATAATAATAAGCATTACCAGCTAGACGCTCGAGCATCCGATCGATGAAGGGTAGAGGGAAATGGTCCTTCCGTGTGACCATGTTCAACTTCTTGTAATCTATGCAAACCCTCCATCCAGTCTGCAATCTTGTCGGAACCAGTTCTCCCTTGTCATTATCTACAACTTGTATCCCTGATTTCTTCGGTATGACATGGACTGGGCTGACCCACTGGCTGTCAGAGATAGGAAAAATAATTCCTAACTCTAGAAGTTTCAAAATCTCTTTGAGTACCACTTCTTTCATTACAGGGTTCATTTTTCTCTGTGAATCTCGTACTGGTCTTGCTCTTTCCTCAAGGTATATATGGTGCATGCATTCAGTTGGACTGATTCCCTTAATATATGCCAAGGTCCAACCGATGGCTTCCTTATTCTCCCGTAAAACCCTGACCAATCGTTCCTCTTGTGCCATGGTTAGATCTGCACTGATGATTACTGGAAGAGTCTTCTCAGGTCCCAAATAAGCGTACTACAGATGTTTGGGCAGTTTCTTAAGTTCCAAGATAGGGGCTTTGACAATTGAAGGAAGCAGTTTTTCGTGTTGTCCATACTGAGACAATAGTTCTGGCTTGCCCTCTGCAAATCCTCCAACTGAGTATACTTCCAAAATGATTTCTTTAATTTTCTTGTCCACCTCTAATTCTACCTCCATGATGCTCTCCTTTAGTGAATATAGCTCCATAATAGTCTCTTTCATGTCCAAATCTTCTGTTTGAGCAGCATCCCAATTGGTCAGACTAGCTTGTATCACCCTATCCGTCAAGTCGCTAGAACTGAATTCAAGACTTTGTTCTTGTACCAATGGTTCAAAAACATCGATCATCTCTACTGACTCCATCTCTGGATTTCTTTTCATAGCTTCATAGATGTTGAATTCCTCAACTACTCCATCAAATTCACATGATAGAATCCTTGTTTTCATATCAATTTTTGTTCCCGCAGTCATCATAAACGGTCTGCCCAACAAAATAGAATTTTTCTTGGCCTCTGATCCCGTGTCCAATACATAGAAGTCGGCAGGAAAAATCAAATCCCCTACTTTAATCAACACATATTCTATTACTCCTTCTGGGTATGCGTTGGACCGATCTGCTAGTTGTATGAACACACGGGTATTCCTTAGCTCGCCCAAATTCAGCTGATTGAAAACAGCTAGGGGCATTACATTTATTGAAGCCCCCAGATCCATCATGGCTTTATCAATATTCCTTCCTGCGATGTTACAAGGGATGGTAAACATTATAGGATCCTTACGCTTTGGGGGTAATTTTTGTTGAATTACAGCTGACACACTTTCCCCCATCACATATCGAGCATCCTCTTCCACCTTCACCTTTCTCGAACATAAACCCTTCAGGAACTTAGCATATTTAGGAATTTTTTTGATTGCATCCAATAAGGGTATGCTAAGTTCCACTTTTTGAAACATTTTCATCATCTCACTAGCTTCCTTTTCTTTGACCTTCTGTTGTAGTCTACCCGGATAAGGGGGTTCGGTCTAATCGTTACTAATCTGTTCTCCAGTAAGTCCATTACTAGTCCTCTCATCTCTTTTCCTGTTAACTTTTGCTTCGGCCAAAATTTTCTCGGCTTGTTCATCCTCCACTTCTGTTAATATTACATGTGCTTGTTCCTTGTGATTTATTCCTTGAGGAGGAAGTTTCACTGTGTTCTCTTCCACTTTGGCCAACACTTTTGCCAAATGACCAATCTGGACATTGGTCTGATTCATACTAGCTCGAACTTCATTCCGAAATTTCTCACTTTCCTTAGCCATATTCTCAATGGCCTCTTCCCATGTGCTCACCTTTGATGTGGCGGCTGATAAATCTGCTGCTGGTATGGTTGGTAATTCTGCTGTTGTGGCAGTCCTCCTTGATATTGTGATTGTTGCTGGTGTTGGGCATACTATTGTGAGGATCCTGGTAATCTCGTATTGTGCTGTTGGGGTTGACCATTTTGTTTCCATCTGAAATTAGGATGATCCCTTCATCCTCGATTGTAAGTATTAGAGAAGGGATCATGTTTCCTTTGAAATCCTTCGTTTCCCCTATAGCATTTACGTCCATTATGTCCTCACCAAAGTTCGGGCAATTCTCAGATTGATGCCCTATAGCATTATCTCTTTCATCTCCTTACTCAGCGCTGTCAGATTATCCTTTTTTCTTCCTTAGCTGGCATTTCTCTTTTCCTTTCATGCCCCTCTTCTCTTGATTCCTTAGCCATTGTCCTCAATAACTTGAAAATGTCTTGGGTGGTTTTAGCCATCAGTGATCCATTGCATGCGGCTAAAACCAGCCCACAATGATTTCGTTGTATTCCCTTCACAAAGCTCTCCACTTGATCTTTTGGAGTAATTTTGTGGTGGGGGCAATTGCTCAGAAGTCTCTTAAATCTTGTCCAGTATTCATAGAAGGATTCCAGCCCATCTTGTTTGATATTCCTGATTTCCCACTTCATTAGTTCAACTCTGGTGGCTGGAAAGAATTCTTCTAGAAAACATTGTTGCAGCTTAGCCCAGGAGGTAACACTTCCTTCTGGTAAATTGTACAACCATCTCCTTGCACAGTCCACCGACGAGAATGAAAAAAGTACCAGTTTCACATATTCTTGCTAATTCTTATTTGATTGGTGCATCACTGTCATTTCAAAATCCTGAAGATGGATGTGGGGGTCGTTCCTAACGTAACCATTGAACTTCGGTAAGACCTGGATCAGTGCGGGTTTGAGGTCATACCGCTCAGGATGGAAAGGGTTATCTGGTAGTGTGATCCTGTTCGGCCTGAGATTCAAATTTGTTGGGTATGCCAACTATTTGAGGGTCTGCACCACCATAGCATCGCGTCTCACTATCCGTACGATTGCGCATATTCGTCGTTTAGTTCGATCGATGTCTGGATCAAAAATTAATGCTCTTTGTACTTGACGAGTTTCACGCATACACTAGTAGCGGGAGATGGAATGAGAAGAGTAAAACTGCTGCGCGTCACTCCCCGGAAACGGCGCCAATTTTGACATGCACCCGTCGTATGGTACGATCAAAATACCTATATATAACCCAGATGGACAGTACACGCTCCTATGCCCACAACTGGACTGGTTAGTCTTAGCGGTAAGCTAGGGTAGATCCCACGGAGAGTAAGGAACTACTTTACTCTTCAGGTGCACAAGTTTGGTTGTCACGATCCAATCCTGTTTATCTGCACAAATTAACTTGTAGGTCATGATTATTGTTGATATATGTATTCAGCCATGGGCATACTGAAGATCCGTCCATGTTTTGCATAATCTCAAGGTGTGGCCCAAAGACATTGGGGCATTTCAAGAGTTTATACTCCACACTTAGGATGGTTGAATCCCTTATGGTCACTTGGTCCGAAGGTCACGCTTCACCCCTATCACAAGGCCGTGCTTCACTCCTCCTTAGATAGTAGTCATACCCGATCCCTCCAAGTATGACCCTCACCAACAACCTTCTCTTCCAAGCTTCTCTGCTCCGCACCTACAGAGTAGATATAACTCGCGGGATATCCATTTCCGGTAACACGTCTAACCGGTTATCGATATATCTACGAAGCATGAGGAGAGTCCCTTGGTCAATAACCATGGCTTGATGTCTCGTCACAGTTGATGGATAGCCATTAGAGAAGCCCAAGACCGAGAAAGGATGCAGTATCCCCTTGCCCATTCCTCGCCAGCCAGATTTACAACTCCATTGAAGGCGCTGCTCAGCTACTCAGTCTTGGGCATACCGAACATTGTTGTCTATCATGCTCTGCCTTTTCTTGGCATGGTACAGCTCTTACCTAGCGGAGATCACCCGCTAGGTCAGAACTGCCCATGATATCTGCTCAAATCTCTCCGGAACCACTGGATCCAACCGAAGGCATAAATGCCTCTCAAACATTTCACATATCAACACTTAATCATTTCCCCCACCCAAATCTCACCAGGGGAAACTACTCACACATATTGAAATGCATAATAACGAATATAAATAAACACATCAATAACAGAAAATACGAAGTACTTGAATTAAGAAAATACCTAAGACAAACTGCCTTGTACTCCCTCCGTTCCACCAGGCTTGTCCTATTTCGTTTGGGCACGGGATTTAAGAAAAAAATAATTAAGAGTAGAAAGTATGTTTGGTGGAGTTTTTAAAGTAAAATAAAGTGGGTAGAAAGAGAGTGAATAGTGAAATAAAGTAGTAAATTAAATAAAGTGAGTAGAGAAAGAGTGAATAGTGAAATAAAGTAGAATAAAGTGAGTAGAGAGAGAAAGAGAATAGTGAATGGCACAGAAAATGAGGTGGAAAAGTATGATGGAAGGTGTAAAGTGGATTGTTTAATAAATTATTATCTCCTAATTATTTCCAAAAAAGGAAATAGGACAAGAATAATGGGACAATCCAAAAAGATATACAAGACAAGAATAACGAAACAGAGGGAGTATTTGTTCACGACAGGAATTGAAAATGAAAGTTGGTAAATTGTTTTGGTGCAGAAAATGTAAAGTGAACTGAAAGTAAAATTGTATCTTGAACTGAATGTTATCGAATACTAGGGGTAACCAATGTTTTGCTAGCCACACTTGCTGGGCTTTTATAGATGAGATGATGGTCGTCAACACCCTCCTCTGACAAACCATATCGGTGTGATTGATTGCTTCCATATTTAGCTCGATCTTGATTTACCTTTGATAGACTAGATTGATGATTAGCAATCGCCGATGGATTGATTGGGGTGATTGATTGGCTTTCAGATCCTTCTTCGTACAGACGCTCAGCAGAATCTCGTGCAAATATCTTCCACGCGTCTTTCCTTATTTGGCTTCGGTGGCTGGCTGCTGATATCGGTCGTGGTCATACTTGTTGTATGTGTTGGTTAGCCTCACACCAGGGTACTGTTCTTCTCCTGGGGGAATCAGATTCATGCAATGGAATAGAATTGCTCCAATATTGCCCATTCTGACCATCTTGTCTCCGTTTGCCTTGGACTGACCTTCCTTCCCACGAACAACTGCTTTCTTCCCTATACAGACACTAAAGACACAAAAAGATAGGAAAAATAGGGCCAAATTGCCCAAAAGTCGAAGACGCATCAGGGAGGAATAATCTCGAGACACTTTCTTCACTTGTGAACCTGTTCCAGTACATCTCAATCAGTCTGGGAGACTGTTATGTTATGGAAGATTATCTAAACCTTCATGACATCCAGGAGCTCCGGGTCACTGAAGGACAACTGATGGACACCTTCAACTTCAAAACAAAGCTCGAGCTAATACAAAAAGAAGAAGAACTCATCCGAGCTTATCTAGAATCTCGCTCAGTTGCAAAGGAAAATGACCCTCATTGTGAAAAATTGATCCCGATTCTGCATCCTCGCTCTGCAAACATATTGACGCTTGTGGATGTACACCTCCATCGCAACCTGACATATCTATGGTGTTACCTGCTAGGCAGCCAGCAGATATTAACACCTCTCTGGCTTCACAACATCCAGTACCAGAGTCAGAGCCAATGGACATAGGTCATATCCAGAAGTCCATTAAGGATTTACTCGCTTTCCGAACTGAAGTCCAGCAAGACCTTGACACATTCAAGGATAGAGTACAGAAAGATTTTGAGGAGAAAACTCAAACTCTCCTCAAGCTAAAAGAATTGCTTGGAAATGTTCGTGACCAGTCAAGCATTCGCATTGAACAAGTTGCAGAGAACATGACTGCTTTGTACAACACAACGACTGAAGACATGGATGGCAAACTTGCAGCTCAAGTGTCCATTCTCACTGCCGAGATCGAGTCCACTCAGAATAAGTTTCTTACCAAACAAGACTTCCAAGGCCTCTCAGACAAAATCTACAATCACAAGTTGTCCCTAGAAGATCATGTGACTCGAGTGGACCGAATGGAAAGAGAAATCGCCACCATGCAGAATGAGATCATCCTCTGCTCAAGCTGACATAAAGCAAAGGTTGCAGTTACCATTTCAGGAAAGTTTCCAGTAAAGCATAAAAAGAGTGCCATACTTTTGGCAGAGGTCCAACGGCTAGTTTGACCTTCCTCTATAAATGGAGGTCTCCACATCTAAGCTCGGTGACACAAATCATCACAATAGAAGAGTTAAGAAAAAAGAAAAAAGTGTAGTCGCAGTAGCAGCAGCAGACTACCTCTCTCCTTAGCATGTAGACCTTCTGCGAAGTCCAGTCAAAGTGGAGTGTTCACAACAGACTCTCTCTCAAAAGAAAAAGAAAAAGCCCTTCTTTGATTGAGTCTAGAGTGTAGGTTCTTGTGTAATTTGTGCTCCAACAGACTCTCTCTCAAGAGATCGAGTTTGTTGTCTTAGGTGGAAGCCTCCACTCCCCTAAAGTGTTGAAGGCTTCCTAGTTGGATATCCTCCCCCAAATCAAACCCTTAGGTCTGACTTTGAACCCATAATCAAAGTCACCAGGTCCCTTGGACCCGTAATCCAATACCAGGTTCCTTGGAACCCGAAATCCAAGAACAGGTCCATTAGAAATCGGAATCTAAGACCACGCTGTGCACTTGCTTGGAAAAAGTGTTGTAAGGTCTTATTTGAACCCGGAATCGAACTGGTTAGGTTTGCTTGGAACCCGTAATCCAAGTGGGGCGTTTGGTAAGCACGCTTAAGCTTATCTAGTGGATTACTTTCCCAAAAAGGAAGTCGTGGACGTAGGAGGTTGATCTTTGACATGTTAAAATACTGTGTACTTTACCTTCTGCATTTTACATACAGAATTTTAAATTCAGTTTACCAAACCAACTAACCCAGCATATGCACAATATATTTATCAAACTGCACTAATTTGGGGACTTGACCTTCCCCATTTCACAAAGGTTTCAGTTTTTGTAACGAGCTTAATTTCCACTATCTTCTACAACGCAAAACTAATTAAAACCTCAGTTGGTGCATACAACTGAACTTCAGGCATAGGAACCACCTGTGCTGCCAACTGTGTGATCAGCTCTAACTGAGCAACTCAGTTGTAGAGCTACTCTAACTGACTTTTCCAGTTGTCTAGTAAACTGACCTAAGCATTATACCTCAGTGAAAAGACGTTAACCAAAACCAAAATTGCTAATGGTGTATTCCCCCCCCCCCCCCTACACCAGTTACTCGTTATCGGGACCATCACCCGCTAGGTCAGGACTGCCCATGAATTCTGCTCAGATCTGTCTAAAACCACTGGACCCAACCGAATGCACAAATGCCTCACGGATATTTCACATATCAACAATTAACCATTTCCCCCACCCAAATCTCACCAGGGGAATTACTCACACATATTAAAAAGCATCTTAACACTAATAAATAAACACATCAATAATAGAAAATACGAAATACTTGAATTAAGAAAATACCTAAGGCAAACCACCTTGGATTTGTTCATGACAGGAATGAAAATACTGGAATCGTAAATTGTTTTTTGTGGAAATTATAAAGAATTGAAATGTAAATTGTATCTTGAGCGGAAAAGTATCGAATGCTAGGGTAATCAACGTTTTGCCAGCCACACTTGTTGGACTTTTATAGTAGTCGTTGTGGCAGTCAATCCTTCTCCTCTAGAAGACTATATCGGCTAATTGATCACCTTCCAAATTTAGCTCGATCTTGATGGATGTGTAATACCCCGGATAATTCTTCCGTCGTCAAAATAAAAATTTAATTATTAATTAAGGCTTTGCACGCCTAAGTTAAGGATTTTCGATTCTAAGACTGACGGTGAAATCCATTTCTGAAAATAAATTCCAGAAGTCGGTCGAACGACTACTGTATTAGGATTTTCGCGTCTGAAAACTCAGATCGAAAAACAGTCAGAATTTACATTCACTTTTTCTTCAATACGAGTTCACCGGAGAAAGTCAATTTTTATTATTTTTCTGGGCGAATTTTGGACTGTCTTATCCCGACTTTTTATCGGATTTTGAAAAACGAATTATATTTTCCGAGTATGTGATTTATTTCTAATCTAACGGTCAAATTAGATTTCATCGAAAATGTAACCATCTAAGAAATTATTTCTCGATTTTTATAACATCGTTTTAGACCCGAAAACGCGATATTTCCGGCGAAATTAAACCCCTTAAACCGCCATTATGTGAGTCATCACCTTAAGTTAGATATTTTCTACTTTATCAAATAGTAACTACATTAGTCATCATCTCTCTCCCCCTCTCCCCACTCCATTTCCGCCATCTCCCTCCTCTCTCTATTCTCTCTCTCAATCCTCCATTGAAGACATTCCTCAAGCTCTCTCAAGCTCTAGAAGTCTCTCGTCTACCGATCGATCTTAGATCCGATTCCATATTCGACAAGGTAGGAACTTCTTCTACGTATTGAACCGAACAAAAATCATTTTCCATCAATTTTTTTTTTCAAAAAAAATGGAGATGAAGTAGGATGATAATTCTTTGATTAATATATGTTATAGTATGCTTAGGAATGGTTTTATGGAATGAAATCATGAAGAAATCACCCCCCCCTTGAATATGTATGAATATCGAAATTTTAGGAAGAATTGGGGGTTTGATGTAGTTCGATTTTCTTGAGGATTGATTGATGGATTAGTGTTCTATAAGATGATAGATGATCACATGAATTAATTTAGAATTTTCTAAAAATAAAAATAGAAATGTAAGAGATGAAGAAGTGATGATTTGGTGTAGAAGATGTTATGATTTGCATGAAATGATAATAGAAATGGTATGTAGTATGTTTATGGATAGGGGTGAGCAAAAAAAACCGAAATCCGAAAATCCAAACCGAACCAAACCGAAATATGAAATTTAGTTCGGATTTCGGATCGGATCGGATTCAATTTTTGGGAAAATTCAGATTTTGGATTCGGATCGGATCGGTACTTTAAAAACCGAACAAATCCGAAATCCGAATTACATATAATATATTATTATTTTTATTATTAATAATTAATATTTTAATATTTCTATTGAATTTATTATTAATATTTTTTATTATGAATTATGAATTATTTAATATATTTATTCAATTTATTATTTATTATTTTAAATTTAATATATTTTGAAGTTTTGAATTATTTATTTATTTTTCATTAGAATTTCGGATTTTCGAATCGGATCGGATTTAGCGTTTTGAATATATGAAGTTTTGAATTATTTATTAGGATTTCGGATTTTTTCATTTCGGATTTGTTCGGATTTCGGATTGGATCGGATCCATTTTTTTTAGAAATTCGGATTTCGGATTCGGATCAGATTGAGCAAAAATCCGATCCGTAATCCGAATGCTCACCCCTATTTATGGATGACTATATAATTTATTGGAATTTTTTTAAAAATAAAATAGAAAACGTGAGAGACGAAAACCCGACAATAAGTTGAGATTCGTTAATCATTTGAGTTTGTGGTTTGCGTATTAGTGATTCTAGATAGATGATGAACGATATTGTAAAGTTTGAGCGAAATTGGATAACGTTGAAATTTTGTTAAGAGTCGAGAAGTCGTCAATAAGTCGAGAATGAATAATGATTTAGGTCTATGATTCGAATATATGATAATCTTGCTAGTTGATGATCGTAACCGGAAAATTTGAATGAATTCTAAGAAGATTGGAATTTTTCTAAGAGACGAAGAAACGAGTCTAAATGTCGATAGAAAAGTCGAATAAGGAAAACCAATTTGATACTAATGATTGTTGTCATTTGACGAATAAGTTTGTAGTTGACAATGTTTCCATCCGAGATGATATAAAATATAGTTTATAAACAAGAAGTTGAAATAGAAATTGAATTTGAATTTGAAATTGAATTGGTTTAGTAATTGGATTAGTTGAAAGACGAGGAATTATACGTCGAGTTTGTAATCGAGAGATATGAAGGAATTTGTCATAAAAGATATTGCGTATTGACTGCCTTAAGATGGAAATTTCTTAAGAATAAAAGTGGAATAGCATTAATCGAACCTAGGGAATCGTGCGTCGAGTTTTATCGAGCATTAGGGTTTCGCGCGGACTGTTTTGCGACCTTGCACGGAAACTGTCATAACTCCTAGCTCGCTTAACGAAATCGAGATCCGTAAATTGGAGAGTAAACTAGACATCCGTAGCTTTCTTTTGGTATAAATTTCATCCCCTGTTTTAAAGTGCTCTATTCTGTGAGAACTCCAGAACCACTGCCTTGTGCAGGAAGTTTCCAAAAACTTAATGTCTTAAGTTGAATCCTTTTCAACTTCGTTCCTTGTGAACTTTTAAGTTGTTATAAGTTATCGACATCCATTATCTACTGACATAAGTGTCGAGTAATGAGCCAGTCAGTTTATAAACGAGAATTTATCGAGTCTCGTTTATTCGTTAATCAAAAGAAAGTAGTAAAGTGCAAAGGCCTAAAAGACTAAAACCGATTTCGATTTCCTGTTTTTTTTATCGTTGCGATCGAGTTTGAAAGTTTGTTTATTTACGATAAAAGGAGGAAGTCAGCGCCAAGGATAGGACGGAAGATAGAAGACGGAAGCTATAGTAGTTCTGTAATCAGTAAGGTGGGCTTTTCTATATACGAAATAAAATGAGCGATGCTTGAAAATCTTTATTTATAGCTTTGATAATTGTGTTTTCAAAGTGATAATCAGAACATGAAATATTTGTTTTTATGTGAGTTCTCTTGTACCCTTCTGAGTTAGCCGACTGCTATCCAGAATTATTAGTTAGCCGACCTGCTAACTAAAACGATCGGACTTTGAGTTAGCCGACCTGCTATCCAAAGTTAGTGTACATAGTAGCCGTTGTGTGTGGAACCCTGTTGAGGGGTAGGCAGCCATGGTGATAATTATTGGGCAAGATTGAACGTAACATCTATCAGAAAAGTGCTTGATCAAGCCATGTTGTGAAAATGAGAAAGAAAATGTTTAGTAGACATGGATATTTATTGAAAAACCCCGATGTGCTACAGAAATGAGATGCCTAATTTATCTATACTTATTATATGTTTTCGACAATATGCCCACTAAGTATGTTTATACTTAGCCCTGCATATGTTTTATAAAATGTGCAGGTTGAGTGACGGGAGCGGCGGGGGTTGAAGTTGAGTTAAGAGTCGTAATTAGAATAAAGAACTTGTATCAAGCTTTACGCTTTCAGCTGCCAATCTTTTTAAGATAATGTATCTATCTTTTGGGTCTAAGCCCCGTACAATGAACTTAGTTCTTTTTGAGAACCTTGTCGAGTGATCCTTCGAGATCAACTCTTTCTTTTAAATGAAGTCTTGTTCATAGAAGTTATTCTGTTATTAATGTCTGTTTATTCGTTCATTCTTATTCATCCCCCTTCTTCCCCGCTTCTTTAATCCAACCCCTAGTCGCACCCCGACTTTGCCGTCCCTCGGGATTTGGGGATGTGACAGGATGCTTGATTGATCCAATTGATGATTGACAATCACCGGTTGATTGATTTGGTTGACTCCACTTCTTTCCAGATCCTTCTGCTATTGGGACTCGCTAGAATCTTCTGCAAATCTCCTCCACGCGTCTTTCCATTCTTGCCTTCGGAGGTTGACTGCTGTTGCTGGACATGATCATACTAGCTACATGCTTCGGTTGGCCTCACACCAGGGTATTCTTCTTCTCCTGGGGGAATCAGCTTCTTGCAGTGGGCTGGAATTACTTCGGTAATGCCCATTCTGACCATCTTGTCTCCATTTGTCCTGGACTGAGCTTCCTTCCTACGAACGACTGCAATCTTCCCTATATAGACATTATAGACACAAAAGACAGGAAAATAGGGCCAAATGGCCCAAAAGCCGAAGACGCATCAGGCTCAAATAGAGATGATGAACCTTTCCACTTTCAATACGCCGAACATGCTCTTTCATCACATGATCAATCTTGGCCAACATTTCAGTTAAACCCAAAAAATTGTCGTTCCTAGTTTTATGTAGCTTTTCATTTTTTCCTCGAAATGCTAGGTTATTGATGGTCCCGAAACGAGTTACTGGTGTATGGGGGGGGAATACACCAGTTAGGATTTTTTTACTTTGAAAACTTAACACTCGAAAATCACTTCAACTGAGTAAAGAAAAGCTCAGCTGAAATCACAACTGAGTAAGAGAACTCAGCTGTGAGAGTGGTGTTGTGCGGAAAGTGGTGGAAATTATACTCGTAAAAACAACTCACGCTTTTGTGCAGGGTTGGTCAAAAACCAAGACAGTTTATATGTAAAGATGCAGTTTGTATGCCGGTTAGCTTGGTCAGTTAAAAATGCAATAAGTAACTGAATAAAAATAAACACAGACATACAGGATTTAACGTGGTTCGGAGATAACCCTCCTACGTCCACGGGGAGTTGTGAATCCACACAACTCTGTCCAAGTTCTTCTGGACAAACCACTCAGCTTACGCGGGCTGAGCAACCGTTAAGGATAAGTTTGCGGGTACTTATCAACCTTACAGTTTAGTTTACGGGTACTAAACGACCTAACTACTCAGTTGCAGGAAGAGTAGAATCCTAAACCTTTTCAGGTGAAAGAAAAATATGTTTCCAACTAAAAGCTCAAACGGGATGTGAGCTATGATCTAACTCTCTATGAACTCTCACTAAGTGATGTTCTCAAGGTTCGATCTAAAGACACAAAACTATCTAACTCTAAAACTCTCAACAAGTGATGTTCTAAGAGATTCAGTTCAGTTCGGGAAGACTATTGCTCCTTTCTTTTTGCTCTCAGATTTCTTCTCGCGTGTGTGTCTTGTATCTCCTTCGAATGAATGAAGGCCTCTATTTATAGGCGGAGAGTATCAACTAGCCGTTGGAGGAGCTGTTGATCTCTGATCGTTGAAAGCGATGGCTTGTCTCTCATCTCTGCAGACTTTCCCGATATGGCATCTGTGCTCTTCTGCTTTCCATCTGAGACAGCCTTGTGTTGGGTCAAATGGGGTATTGACTGAACGGTCAAACCCTCATGTGACTTCCTTTTGAAATTCAAATTCAAACCTTTCTGACAGTCAACCTTGGTTAGTCGGTTGAAAATCTTGATCTTCATCTGAGTGGTCTTCAGCTGATGTTCTGACTGAACCGTTGAACTCTCAGCTGACTTTGAACTTCATGTTAAGACTTCTTTATAACTTCCCCCTTCTTGAAACATTCTCTTTATCGGATGGCATTCTGTAGCTGATGTTCCAGCTGAACAGTTGGCTTGAACTCTCAGTATTCCTCTTTGGCATAACTCTCTCATCAGACGGAGTCTTGTAACTGATGTCCCTCATCCGATCTTTCATCCGGGGTTGTATCCGAGTGTTGTTATGTTGCCGTCTTCAGCTGGAGATCTGTAAAGATAAAATCTTAACATTGCTCAAACAGCGAGCCTAACAGCTAACATTAGGAACTGGCAACATCTACTCGGTTGGGGTCAGTTGGTTTTGGAATTCATCAAAACTCATACTAATAAATTTCCCAACTATTTCCCCCTTTTTTATGATGCCAAAACCACTTACAACTTGAAACCTCTACTGATCTAAACCTTACTAACTGACCTAAAATCTCAGCTGAAATTCTAGACAGTTTATAAGATAAAACATCAAAGGGTTAGCACAGTTATAACATGGTATTTAAAAGACTGCGATTCATAGCTTGGACAATGAGATATTGTACGTCAAGTTGAATCGTATATATACTTGAAGTTTTCATTACAATTGATGATTACAAGGTTAAGTACAAAACAGTTAAAGATACATCAGTTGCTCCAAAAACTACAACGGCTCAAAAACTACATCAGCTCAAAAACTTCATCAGCTCAAAAATACTCTTGACCGTACTTGCTGAAGATACGGTCAAAGATCTCTCTCTTTGCAGCTGACTCGATCCCGGTGTTGACACCATGTTCCTTGCATACTTGTCTCGCCTCAGCCATGATCGCATTTCTATTTGGAGTACTTGTGCCTTTGATCATCTGAGGGCGATATCTGAGCTTCTGCGGAACTGGAACGGTGTTGGGGTCGAGCTGAGCCTTCACCATGGCTCGCTGGAACTGACTGAACATTCCAGGATCTCCAGATCTGAGCTCCCACAAGGCTTCCTTGAAGGCTTGCCTTGGGTCTTCAGTTGAGTAGACCTTCCTGTAGTAAAAATCATTGATAAACTCGTGCTTGAACTGCTCCCAGTCATCGTTCCACTCAGCGTTCATCCACTTGTCAGTATGTGGGAACCGTGATGGGAGCGGGGCGTTTCTCTGCAGCTGCTGAGTCTTCTTCCTAGCCTCAGCCTTCATCTGATGTTTATTTATTCTTCGAACGCTCCGGCTGGCTTTATTTCTGTCGACATTCTTCTCAATTTTGGCCAGTTCCTTCTCGAACTTAGCCACCTTCTTAGCTTGATCAGCAGCGAACTTTTTAATCCAAGAGGGATTCAAGTATTTCTCCTTGGACTCCCCCATAGCTTTTGCAGCTTCGATGCAATCTTCAACTGAGATCCCGTCAAGATCGGCATCTAGCTCAGCTGTAAGCTCGGCTACGAGGTCGTGGGAGACTTCCAGTTCCTGCTCAGACTCCTTCAGCTGCGATCCTTTAGCTTCTTCCCTTTGAGTTTCAGCTGGCCCTCCTTCTTCCTCCTGCTGAAGGTGAACACCTTTCCCCTGTCCAGCAACAGCTGCTAGCTCCTTTCCTTCCCCCTTTTTGGCATCATCCAAAAGGGTGGCAACTGAGCCATCCAGGGAGGTCAGCTTGGCCTCAGCTTGTTGAACTCGGGAGAAGAGTTCGTCCACAGCATCTTTTTCTTCCACCTTCTTTGCCAGCTCCAGGTCCTGGCGTTCCTGCTCAGCTTTCTTCAAGGCTGCAAAGGTCGCAGAGACATCTTTGTGAAGGGTGACGAACTCAGCTCGCAAATTTTCGAACTGAGACATCCACTCCTGGTCTTGTGTCTGCTGGGACTTTGCCAGATCAGATTCAGCAACTGACTTGAAGACGTTGAAGTCTGAGCTGAGTCCTTGAACCGCCTTCTTCAGATCCTTGACCTCCGAGCTGGTAGAAGTGGAGAGGCCTTCCAGCTTTTGTTGTAGGGAGGTGGAGAGTTGTTCCAGCTGATTTTTCAAGGATGCATTTTCCTCCATCAGCTGATGCATCTTGTCAGCTTGGTCTTCCTTGTTGTTCTTGATTTTGGACAACAGCTCATGCCTCAGCTGGTTGACCCTCTCAGTGATCAGCTCACAGATGGCATCGGTTGAGTGTGCTGGCTGATCAGAGGGTCCAGGCAGTTGTTGTTGTGGTGTCTGGGCTGTTGGGTCCATGACAACCAGGGCTATTCGGCTAGCCAGGTACTCCTTAAGCTTTGCTTCTTCCCGCTTGGCAGCCAAGTCAGCTTCATCGACCTCCTCCATATGGTCGGCATTCTTGGCTAACATGCTGTCAAGAAATTGCACGGCTCCAGGATTGTTGCACAACTCTCTGTGTCTGTCCCTTCTTGTTGACTCAGATCCAGGCGACGACGGAGCACAGCCACCTTCTGGTTGTAGGCCACTTCGAGGTTCTGGTAGTCGAAGTACACCCTCAGGTTGGATTCATGAATCTTCAACCTGTCCCAACCGTGGATCCTGAGGGTTTCCTCCTTGACGTACCAGTAGCTGAATATCACGCTGAACTGATAGAGCAGTTCAGTCCCGAACATGGCGAAGATGGGCATCGAGCTTGCCTCGGGGAACATGCCTATCAGCTTGCGAAAGCAGTAGTCCAACCTGCCTTCATATTCAGCCAAGATCGCCTGGCGGTTGGCTTCTTCATCTATTTGGGGTGGGTCTATTTCGAAGGCAATGGGTTCAACGGTCTCATCAACGTTGGCCAAAGGAACGGTCTCAACGTTGGCATCGAGCGAGAGGCTCGGAATATCTAACTGAGGATCAGTTGAGAGAACTGAATCCTCTTTAGGGAGAGACTGGGCTGGCTCATTGGTTTCCTCAGACGCAGGTGGGATTTCCTGGCTGGCATCAGCTCCAATTGTTGGAGAGGGTGGACTGTCGTGGGACTCCTTAGATGAAGAAGAGTCATCTGAGAACGAGCTGGAATCCTCTACGTTGATCTCCTTTTCTTCAACCAGTGCATCCTGTTGGCGGGGTTGAAGCATAAACCCAGCTGGATCAACCGACTGGCTCGACTCGGTTGATTCCTTCTCCTCAGCTGCTTTCTCAGCTGGTATCACCACCACGGGGCCCGTTACAGCCGGTTGAGCTGCAGGTTGGATGATTTTTATCCTGGACTTTTTCTTGAGGGGTTCCACCTCTTCTTCTTCTTCGTCTTCCTCTTCCTCAGCCACTTCCTCCAGCTGGCGTTTTGAGGGTTTGGACCTTGATGGGCGGCGGGCTGCTGGGGCCATCTCCACAGCTGGCTTTGAGGCTCCCTTGGGAGTGTACACCGCTTCCACCACATCCCTAGCCTTCTTGGCTGTTGGGAATAGCATTAGCTTGTTGAACGAAGGGTCCTCACTCCCTTCCCAAGTCAGCTTCTGACCCTTGGTTGCTTGGAGGATCAGGGCTGAAATCTTGGTGCCGAAATTGAGTGTGCCCTTGACACTCAACAGCTGCTCTCTGGACTCAGCTACCGTCTCGGAGATCTTCAGCTTCTCCGCCCACAGCTGGCTTTCAAGGTAGCCCAGCCAGTCTATCCTGTGTTGTTCTTCCAATGCCTTCTGTTGTTTGAGCTTCGGTCTGCTGATATCACCGAAAGCTCCTCCGTATGCGAAAGCGCATTTTGATATCACATCAAACAGAAGTCGGTGCTCTGGCTTCAGTTTGGTCCTCTGCATACTCCCCTTCAAAGGTTCGGGGACAAGGAGGATAGTTTGCAGAAATGCATCTGCATCCTTGTCTGAGAAGTTCCCCATCACGTCTATGGCCTCCCGATTTCTGGGGATGATCTTCTCCAGTTCTTTGGACATTTTGATCTCGACGGCGGTTTCTTCCATCGATCGGGAAGTGCTGATACGTTGCTTGCACGGAATCGTCGTGACAAGCCCGAGTTCTGCATCGCGTTGCAGATTCTGGTAGAAGTGGGCTACTTGTTTCCTGAGCAGCTTGGACGGAGAGAGGGTTGCCCAGTTGAGCAGACTGTGGTCGAAAAGAAGCTTTGCGACGGGAGCGAGTTCCGGCGAGGTCAGAGCTTCCCTTGATAGAATCTGTTTGATGTGAATCTTCGACAGCATCATGTCGAAGGATTCCTGGAACGTGGCAGGTTCTGCAGAGACCATTTTCTTTGATGCTTTTGCCTTGGGTGCCATTTTAGTGGAGTATATATATGCAAAGAAGGAAGAAATATGTTACTGAAAATGGTGAGACAATTTCGAAGGGGATGATGAACAGTTAATAATGATATGCACGAAAAGAGAAGGTAAGGATCACTTCCTGATTTGCCGCTTTATATAGGTCTTTGACTCGGATGAGATCAACGGTTGGGGTTAAATGGCGCGAATCCATCAACGGCTGAGATTTCGTGACTGTTGACCATCTTTGACTTGACGTTTTGACCCGAGTTCCAACCAGCGCGTGAGAAGGTGTACAGTTTCATGTCAGCCCAGTCGCACTATAAAGTAGGCTATGGATGTTCAGCCGTACTTTACATTTAATGCGACATGATGCCTATTTTAATGTAACTGACTAGCTCAGGAATGTTTGAATTTATTTCAAACATTCTCATTTAAGAACATAACACCTTCAGTCATAAATGTTACCTGCCAGCTGATGTCGAGATCAGCTGTATACCTCAGTTGAGTTCATCAGTTGCCGCATACTATCAGCTGACTCGAGTTCGTCTGTTCAGCTGATGTCTGATGTAATCCGTATCTGACATTCCCCCTTCATCTGAGCTTCCCCCTCAGATATATGTCTGTCTCTTTACCTCAGCTGGTTCCTTATCAGGTGGATCTAACAATCTAAGTAAATCACATAGCATTTTGAACCGCGCTTCGGCTAGAGGTTTAGTGAAGATATCAGCCCTCAGAATCTCAGTTGGGATCTTCTCCATGGACACATCCTTCTTCTCAATATGATCTCGGATGAAATGATGACGGATGTCGATATGCTTTGTCCGAGAATGGTGAACAGGATTCAGAGAGATAGCTATGGCACTCGAGCTATCACAATGAATGGGAACCTGTCCAGTTGCAACTTCATAATCTCTCAACTGTTGCTTCAGCCACAACACTTGCATGCAACAGCTTCCAGCAGCCATATATTCTGATTCGGTCGTAGAAGTAGCAACACACGCTTGTTTCTTAGAGAACCATGAAACCAGCTTGCTTCCTATGAACTGACAGTGTCCAGAAGTAGACTTCCTGTCCAACCGATCTCCTGCTAGATCCGCATCTGAGTATCCAGTCAGTTGGATATTGTCTTCAGTTGGATACCACAATCCAACATTAACAGTTGCCTTCAGATACTTGATGATGTTCTTTGCTGCCAACATGTGTACTTCTCTTGGTTGAACTTGGAATCGAGCACATACTCCAACTGCGTATGATATGTCGGGCCGGCTGGCAGTTAGATATAGCAGAGAACCGATGATCCCTCTATACTTGCTGGCATCCACAAGCTTTCCTTCATATCCTGGTTCAATCTTCCAGTTAGTATTCATAGGGATCCTTGTTGTTTTACTTGTCTGCAATCCGAACTTGGTGATGAGCTCATTTGTATACTTGGACTGATTGATGAAAATCCCTTCTGGTGACTGCTTCACTTGTAATCCAAGGAAATAATTCATCTCGCCCATCATTGACATCTCGAACTTCTCCTTCATGAGATCTGAAAACTTTTTGCACAGATCCTCTGACTTGGAACCGAATATGATGTCATCCACGTAGATTTGCACTACAAGTATATCATCTCCAACTTTGATGGTGAACAGGGTTTTGTCAACTGATCCTCGTTTGAATCCCGAGTCCAGTAAAAAACCACAAAGAGTGTCATACCAGGCCCTTGGTGCTTGTTTCAAGCCATAGATGGCTTTCTTCAACTTGTACACTCTTCCATCTCCAGTTTCAAAACCAGGAGGCTGTTCAACATACACATCTTCCTTGATATCTCCGTTGAGGAATGCACACTTCACATCCATCTGATACACTTTGAACTTGTGATGTGCGGCATAAGCTAGAAAGATTCGGATGGCTTCCAGCCTTGCAACTGGCGCAAAAGAGTCTTCAAAGTCGATTCCTTCTTGTTGGCAGTATCCTTGAGCTACCAACCTTGCTTTATTCCTCACAGTGAATCCAATGGCATCTCTCTTGTTTTTGAAAATCCACTTTAATCCAATCACCTTGACACCATTTGGTCTTTCTACCAACTCCCATACACAGTTGCGTAGAAACTCATTCAGTTTTTCCTGAATGGTTGTTGTCCAGTGGACACAGTTGAGAGCTTCCCCAACATTCTTCGGTTCTGGTACATCACCTACAAAGCAAGAAATCATGGCAACATCTCCAACTTGCTTGAATTCCTCTAGAACTGCCAACTCCTCAGCATATTGAGCATAAGTGTTGGAATTTTCTTCGGTTGATTCTGGATTTGCAACTCGACTTCTTGTACACACACCCTCGGTTGGATCGCCGATGATGTTGTCAGTGGAATGAACTTCATACCATCTCCGGTTGCATCTTCCTTCTTCTTCCAACTGTGGTTGTTCCGTAATCTGAGTTGGAGTCTTCAGAGCTGGTGAATGATCAGTTATTGAGTCTGGATCCTCAACATTGACATTAGTTTGAACCGGACTCGGTTGGGCTTCGGATGCTGATGCAGTTGGAGGAGCATCAGTTGAAGTTCCCCCTTGGGATGAGCTGGGGTCTTCGCATTCATCTTCAGAGGAGTATGGGTCCTCTTCCTCAGTTGCCCAAACCAGTGGTTCAGCTAGGTTCTTTTCCCTTAGAGCTTGTGATCTGGTGAGAACAGGTGGAGCTTGTATATCTGCCTGTTGTTCATTGACCTGTTCCCTGTACTCAAAAGTAGATTCATCAAAACTAACATGAGGTGTTATTTCCACAACATGAGAGCTGTTGTTGAAAACTCTATATGCCTTGATCCGAGCAGCATATCCAAGAAATATGCCCTTCGAAGATTTGGCATCAAAAGTTTTCAACTGAGTCTTCCCATTGTTGTGAATATAACACTTAGAACCAAAAACGCGAAAATATGAAATATTTGGCTTTTTGCGTCTCCATAGCTCATATGGTGTTTTTCCCAACCACTTGGATAGAAGAGACCGGTTCTGAGTGTAGCATGCAGTGTTGATTGCTTCAGCCCAAAATCTCTTTGGCAGAGCTGAGCTGGCTAACATGGATGTGGCTGCATCCTTAAGCGTTCTGTTCCTTCGCTCAGCTACTCCATTCTGTTGCGGAGTTCGCGCGGCTGATGTCTGATGGGTAATTCCATTTTTCTTGCAATACTTGATGATGGTTTCATTGAGGAACTCGGTTCCACGATCTGATCGAATAGAAATGATCTTCATCTCTTGTTGGTTCGATATCCGATCCATCAGCTTGGGCAGCTCATCTCGGGTTTCACTCTTGTGACGCATGAAAATGGTCCACATGTACCTCGAGTAATCATCAGTTACAACCAGTGTATATTCGTTGCCATTTATGCTCTTTGGTGTAACTGGCCCGAAGAGATCCATATGTATCAGCTGTAACACTCGGTCAGTTGAGGGAGTTGACTTCAACCGGAAGGAGGATCTAGCGAGCTTTCCCAGCTGGCATGCACTGCAGATGTGTGTTGTTGAAAACACTCGGTTTGGTATGCCTCTTGCATGTTCTTGTCTAGCGAGTCGGTTCATCGTCTTGAAGTTCAGATGGTTGAGCCTTTTGTGCTACAGCCAGCTCACATCAGAACTGCTCTTTGATAACAGGCAGGTGTCAGGGAGGCTGTTGTTCCAGTCAGCGTAGTAGACATTCCCTGTTGGTGATCGATTTCCCAACAATATCACCTGCTTTGATCCGACATCTTTAACCCTGCAACCCTGTGCATCAAACTTGACAGAGAAACCATTATCACAGAATTGGCTGATGGAGAGCAAGTTATGCTTCAATCCATCAACATAAGAGACATTAGAAATTGAAACATGATTGGTTTCAAGGGTACCGTCACCTCTGGTGTAACCTTTTGAGTTATCACCAAAAGTAACTGATGGACCTTCTTTCTCCATGAAACTTCCAAGCAAATTCTTCAGATTCGTCATGTGTTTCGAGCATCCACTGTCCATTACCCATATTGTTGCAGAAGCTTTCTTCTTCCTCAGTTGTTTCTCCTGTACCTACAAAGAGAAACTCGCTTAGGTCCCCAATTTCATTTGGGTCCTGGAGGGTTAGAACCAGTTCCCCCTGGAACTGTGCGTCGCTTTTCCCTGTATACTCGGATGGATTTATCATTCCAGATCACTTTGCCTTGATCATCAACTATAACAACACCTCGGTTATCCTTAGACTGGTTGTTAGTAGTGATGTTCTGTTTCTTGGGAGGAGTTGGATTTCTCCCATGTTGAGCTTTAGGAGGTGAGGCTTTCCCCTTGTTTTGATGGTGATTTTTATCCTGTGTGATTTGTCTGAATGATCGGACGCCATGTTGGAATCTTTGTGGCTGATTCTGATTCCAACTTCTTGAGTGTTGTTGATAGATGTTCATGCCCTGTTGATGATTCAAGTTGTGGCATGAGTATCTCCAACTGTTTGACCTGTTCCTTATCGGTTGACTCGGTTGGAACCTTTGGTTGAACTGGGGATGGAACCGCTGTTGATTTAGATGATTGAACCCTTGTCGGTTCTGCAGTCGGTTCCATTCTTTCTGTTGTTGAATCTGAGGTTGATGCAGAGGTCGGTTCTGATTCTGAGTTCGGCTGCGATTATGTCTTCGACGCCTCTGATTTCTCTTCTGACTTTTGGAACATTCCCCCTCGGTTGATGTCCCAACCGATGGAACATTCTGTCCTTCATCTACTGTTCATTTTCCCTTCTCAGTTGTGGTTGAACTTGTCGGTTGAGCTTGCTGAGAAACGGAGGTTGAAATATTTTGTGTGGACTCAGGTTCCACCATGTTCGGTTCATCAGCTTTAACCTCAACAGCTTTGATGAAAGTTGCTGGAGGAATTCCACTATCTTTAATCACATCATAACCGAGTCCTGACACGTCATCCATCTATCTGCTGTAACTGATAAGATTCTCTATGATCTTGGATGACTGATACAGCTTGATTAGATTGTCCTTCTCAGTTTGCAACTCCTTGAGGAGGACAGTTATCTGCTCGGTTTGTCCATCTGACTTCTTTATCAGCTGCTCGATTTGAGCCTCTTGATTTTTCAAATGATCTTGTTGTTCCTTGATCTGGTTTGTCGACTCTTTATCAGTTGGAGCCTTAGCCTCGTTCAATTGACTCTTGAGATTCTCAATCTCCTCGGTTTGGCTCTTGATCAGATCGTCCTTTTCGGTTAAGGAATCTTCAAGTTTGGCGACCTGAGCTTGAAGACTCTTAAACTCAACCGATTGGTGATGCAGTTCCTCACTGAGTTCTTGAAAATCACTCCAGAAGGGTTCCAACTCTTCGTCCAGTGATTCCTGCATGTTAGAAATATTTGAAGAATTTAACTTGGCAGGATTAGAGTGTACCTCAGTATCATCCTGGTCGGTTCCAAGAGCCATGAGGCATTGATCCTGACCGGTAGCATTGTTGGTGGAAGTCAGCTCATCCTCATCTTCAGTGTCAGTGAAGATGTCCATGTCGTCAGCTGCTTCTTCTGCAACCATGGTCTTGTTCTTTCCAGCTTGTTTGGCCTTTAACGCATCTCTCTCTTTCTTCGATAGATCTGGGCAGTCAGCCTTGAAATGACCTTCCTTGCCGCATTCAAAGCAACCATTGGAGACTGGTTTTGAATTGTCTCGAGTTCGGTTTGATTTATAGAATCGTTTGTATTTGCCGAACCGAGTGTCCATGTCGGCTAGTTTCTTTGACAGGGCAGCAATGTTCTGTTGCAGTTCCTCTCTGCTTGGCTCCTTTGCAGTCATGTCAGCCGATCTGGTTGGCCTCGATGTTCTCGATTTTGAGTAGTCAGCTCGGAGAGCAACTGACTTTGAGGCTGAGCCAACATCCTCAAGTCGACTCGTCTGAACCGAGGACTGAGATCTTCTTCGGTTCACCTTATACTCATTTCCCTTTAAGATTGGGAACAATCTTTCAGTTCCCATTTCACCAAGGTCAGCTCGGCTCTCGTGGATATTGGTGAAAGTATCCCACTCAGCCGGTAGAGCTTGTAACACTTTGAGATTGATTTCTCTTAGTGTGTATTTTCCTCTTCGGATGGACTGGATTCTTCTGAGGATGTCCATAAACCGGAGCTCTAGCTGATCAATTGTTTCATCTGTCTTAAGACAAAAATTGTCGAAGTCTTGGCATGCATGTGAGAATTTGTTCTCTTTTATCTCATCACTTCCTTCACTCAGCGATGCCAGGATGTCCCACATCTCTTTTGCAGTCTCACACTCCTCTATCCAAGGCAGATAATCTTGTCCAACTGTGGACATTATTGTGCTCTGAGCCCAGATGTCTAACTGGCTCACCTTGGCTTCCTCTGGAGTGTAGTCTTCCGGCTGCTTCTCCACAAACTCCACAATTGTATCCCCATCGTTGGGATTTGTAGGAGTGCGAGCTATTCTTTCTTTGATGATGATCGGTCCGGAAGAAAGAACTTGTTGCATCCTATGATGCTTCGACAGTAAGATTTTCTTCATCCGTGTCCTCCAGCATGTATAATTTACAACCGAGAACATTACCACGATCTTATCCTTGACGTCCATCTGCACACAACAACAGAGCAAATATGCAAGCCAATATGCACTAGCGTGAAAAAGATCTGTTCAGTTGACCACTGAAGAAACTTTCTCGAATTCACACCTTGTGAAACAGAGTCAGTAGTCTTTTGAACCACTGCTCTGATACCACTTGATGGTCCCGAAACGAGTTACTGGTGTATGGGGGGGGAATACACCAGTTAGGATTTTTTTACTTTGAAAACTTAACACTCGAAAATCACTTCAACTGAGTAAAGAAAAGCTCAGCTGAAATCACAACTGAGTAAGAGAACTCAGCTGTGAGAGTGGTGCTGTGCGGAAAGTGGTGGAAATTATACTCGTAAAAATAACTCACGCTTTTGTGCAGGGTTTGTCAAAAACCAAGACAGTTTACATGTAAAGATGCAGTTTGTATGCCGGTTAGCTTGGTCAGTTGAAAATGCAATAAGTAACTGAATAAAAATAAACACAGACACACAGGATTTAACGTGGTTCGGAGATAACCCTCCTACGTCCACGGGGAGTTGTGAATCCACACAACTCTGTCCAAGTTCTTCTGGACAAACCACTCAGCTTACGCGGGCTGAGCAACCGTTAAGGATAAGTTTGCGGGTACTTATCAACCTTACAGTTTAGTTTACGGGTACTAAACGACCTAACTACTCAGTTGCAGGAAGAGTAGAATCCTAAACCTTTTCAGGTGAAAGAAAAATATGTTTCCAACTAAAAGCTCAAACGGGATGTGAGCTATGATCTAACTCTCTATGAACTCTCACTAAGTGATGTTCTCAAGGTTCGATCTAAAGACACAAAACTATCTAACTCTAAAACTCTCAACAAGTGATGTTCTAAGAGATTCAGTTCAGTTCGGGAAGAATATTGCTCCTTTCTTTTTGCTCTCAGATTTCTTCTTGCATGTGTGTCTTGTATCTCCTTCGAATGAATGAAGGCCTCTATTTATAGGCGGAGAGTATCAACTAGCCGTTGGAGGAGCTGTTGATCTTTGATCGTTGAAAGCGATGGCTTGTCTCTCATCTCTGCAGACTTTCCCGATATGGCATCTGTGCTCTTCTGCTTTCCATCTGAGACAGCCTTGTGTTGGGTCAAATGGGGTATTGACTGAACGGTCAAACCCTCATGTGACTTCCTTTTGAAATTCAAATTCAAACCTTTCTGACAGTCAACCTTGGTTAGTCGGTTGAAAATCTTGATCTTCATCTGAGTGGTCTTCAGCTGATGTTCTGACTGAACCGTTGAACTCTCAGCTGACTTTGAACTTCATCTTGAGACTTCTTTATAACTTCCCCCTTCTTGAAACATTCTCTTTATCAGATGGCATTCTGTAGCTGATGTTCCAGCTGAACAGTTGGCTTGAACTCTCAGTATTCCTCTTTTTGGCATAACTCTCTCATCAGACGGAGTCTTGTAACTGATGTCCCTCATCCGATCTTTCATCCGGGGTTGTATCCGAGTGTTGTTATGTTGCCGTCTTCAGCTGGAGATCTGTAAAGATAAAATCTTAACATTGCTCAAACAGCGAGCCTAACAGCTAACATTAGGAACTGGCAACATTTACTCGGTTGGGGTCAGTTGGTTTTGGAATTCATCAAAACTCATACTAATAAATTTCCCAACAGTTATGCTTTTTAAAATACTTCACAATAACAATAATTTTAGTTATAACACCTTTCCAGTATTTCTTTTTTAAGTTTTTCATGAGCAACTTTATCAATTGTTTCATTTTGTGGCAATCTATGTCGAAGGTCACACCAAGTAGTCATATTAAATGCATTATCAACACTTGTTTCATGTTCTTTAAGTCTAGTATTAAGGTGAGACCAATCATTAAAGCCTTCGTTTGTTAAAAGACCTTTTCCATGACCTTTTTTGCATATTTTACAGCAAAAATAAAAAAACTTTATCAAGCTCCATTGAGTAAACAAGCCACTCTCTATCACAAGTTTCACCATTAGATAAATATATAGTATAGAAATTTGAAGAGAATCTTCGAGAACATTTATCTTTAGGGCCATTCACTATGCTTAAGTCTTTTTTTGGGCCATTTACTACCAAAACATTGATCAAATTTGAATCAAGAGCATCCAATTTTCTTGGAACATATATGTCAACTAAAATAGAATCATTTTGAGTACACCACCAGAAATATCATCTTGATCATTTAAATAATTTGTAATATCCTTGTTAGCATCATCAATCGCATTTTTTAAATTTTCAACATTCTCACAATCAACAACAGCTTCATCTAACTCATGAAAAATAACAAAATTTTCACCTACTTGAGAGTTTTTAGTCAAAAACTTATGTAAAGCACCCCTCTGAGATTCGATGAATTCATTTTCTTTCTTTTTTTGCAGCGTCTTTCATACCTACATGGCTTTCAAGTCATATTAACTATTAAGTACAATCAAAGTTAGAAAAAATTAACCAGATAATATAAAAATATAGAAAAGAAAGATAGCACCAGATTCCATTGATCTCTTATGATGATTTCTTCTCTTACTCTATATATTATAAGTCTGTTTCCACAATTCACAGAGTCATAGATTAACATCCACAACCTACATGAGAAATTAAAATTCATAAATTAAAATTATGGGAAATAATTATTAATTAATGGTACTAAACAAATGATATATAATTACAAATTTCACGAGATCTTACCTTGCAAGATTGTCAGCTATTGATTGAATGTTGAAGAGTGTGCCGCGCGTTTGAGGAGTTCACAGAGAGAGAGATTAAGAGAGAGAGATTGAGAGATAGAGAGAAAAGAGAGAGAGAAAAGAGAGTAGAAGAGAGAAGAAAAACGGAGAATAAATTTTTGCTTTTGAGGAGTACACAAAGAGAGAGACTGGAGTGAGAGAGATTGAGAGAGAGGGAAAGTAGAAGAGAGGAGAAAAATAGAGAATAAATTTTAGAGAGGAAGAGAATACAGGAGAAAAAAGACATTCCTACTTGTTAAAGAGGGAATTATGTGAAAAAGCCCCAAGTAGTAAAAATGTTAAGACTCAAGAGTCGAACCCGCATCAATGCATCGCCTAGAAGCTTGAAGGAGACAATTTTCCACATTGAGCTAACTAAATCTCTAATTCTTAAAATGTTCAACTATATATATATATATATATATATATATATATTGTAATACCCCGGAAATTCTTTACGTTCTTAAAAATTCAAAGTTAATAATAATAATGGCTTTGCACGCCTAAGTTTACGATTTAAAATTCTAAGACTAACGGTCGAATCCGTTTCCGAAAATAAATTACGGAAGTCAGCTAGACGACTACTGTATTTAGGGTTAACGGGTACGAAAAATTTTTAGTTCTTGAACTCAGAACGGAAAACCATCTGATTTTTACATTCACGAAATCGCGATACGAACTCGCCCGAGAAAGTTCGTTTTTATAATTTTCCGGACGGAACTCGGACTATGTCGTCCCGAGCTTTTGTCAGAATTAAATATTTGAATATTATTTTCCGATTAAGTTTTATACGTTAGAATTTTTGGACGAATCTGATTGTGACGATTTTGTGCCGAGCTACGTTTTTCGTCGTTCGATTTCCGTAACGTCGTATCGCGTCGGAAAAAGCGCGTAATTTCTTTCCCTCTCCTCTCTTGACCGACATGGTCACACACACAATCTTAGATATTTTTCATCTTATATAGTATTAATTTGTGACACCTAATGCTATTACTATTCCTACTTTACACCTAATGTAATTTAGAAAATATCTAACATAACAACTAAGTCATCTCCTCCCTCCCTCCCCAAAGAACTCGGCTGCCCTCTCCCCTCATACACTTCATCTCTCTCATTTCATTTCCTCCATTGAAGAGTTCAAGTTCTTGAGCAAGATAAATCACACAAGTCTTCATCCAACCATCGAACTTCAATTCTTCATTCACTAATCTTCAAGGTAATTGTCTCTTCTATATTTCTATCCATACCAAATCTCTTTCTTTTTATTTCTCTTTGGATCGAAATTTAGGAGTGATGGAATTAGATGTTTGATTTTCGATTAGTGTAATTAGATGTGTTTAGATGTGAATTCTAGGATTAAAATTGGAGGAAAATCATGAACCCTAACTACTATGGTATTACCGAAAATTTAGGGCAATTTGGTGGGATGTTTGAATCCTTCAATTGATGTTATAATCATGCTTAGGAAGTGTTCGATTAGGGATTAAAACAAAAAGAAATCGAAAGCCCTTTGAAGTATGATGAAACCGAGTTCTAGGGTTTAGGGTTTTGATTTGGGGATTATCAATTTCATGTTGCAATTAGACTTCAATTGTTTAATAGATGATATGGTGGTATGATTAAGAGATAAATGGTGTTAATTGATGAAGAAAAACACCCTCTTTAATTATGTGTTAATACCGAAATTAATGAGAAAAATAGGGGTTTGCATGTAGTTGAATTAGTTGAGGATTGGTTGATGAAATAATGATGTTGACAATATTAGATGTTGTTATGAATTTATTTAGAATTTTTTAAAAATAAATTGTGAGTCATAAGAGACGAAGAACTCGTTTTAAGTTGAGATATAGTGATGATATGAAGTGATGATATGCATGAAAATGAATCTCGTTAGATGTTGTTTGATGACGTAGAAAATGAACGAAATCCGATAACTTTTAAAATCGCGTAAGAGACGAACAATTAGTCGTAATTAATAACCGAGAAGTCGAATAAGAATTCTAACTTGATAATATTGTTTATTATGGGCTAAGGTACGACTTTGTAGTTGACGTCATGAGCTTTCGAGCTATTATAATATGAGTTATAGTGATAGTCGAGAACTAGAAACGAGAAATTGTTAATTGCTTTGGTTTAGTACTTGATAGTTGAAAGCCGACGTTTAGAACGTCGTGCTATTGGACGAGTTTTGAAAAGGAGTTCATCACGTACGGGGGTACGTGTTGACTGCCTTGAGGGTCAAGTTTCATGAGAAATCGAATACGAGAACTTAGAACGAACCTAAGAAGTTATACGTCAATTCTATCGAGCAACTAGGGTTAGCGCGGCAGTTTTGCGACCCTTGCCGGAAACTGTAATAACTTTTAGCTCGTTTATCGGATTTGCGATCCGTAAATTGGAGCGTAAACTAGACATCCCAAGCTTTCAAATGGTACAGGGCTCATCTCCTGTTTCCAGTTCCCCTATTCTGGGCAGTCCCCAAAGTTACTGTAATGCGCAGTGATTTTTCAGAATTCATTCTTCTAAGTTGTTTCGTTCGCAACTTAGTTTCATTCGATCGTTTAAGCCGTAATAACTTGACGACTATCTTCCTACTGACCTCAGTGTCAAGTATGAAGCCTTGAGTGCTAAACGAGACGAGTTGGTATCTCATATCCGTTAAAGTAAAGAAATTTAGTTAAGCGTGAAAATGCCTAAATCGTATAAAGAACTAAAACTTAATTTCCTAAGTTGATTTCCTTTCCAACTTAGTTCCTTTTGATCTTTTAAGTCGTAATGAGCTATTGACTACCCTCTCTACTGACCTAAGAGTCGAGTATGAGACCTTTCGAGTTCTAAACGAGATTTGTTCGAGTCTCATTCCCGTATAATTAAAATGAAACTAGTAGCGTGCATTTGCCTAAAGAAATGAAATGACTAAAACCTAATTCGAATTTCCATATTCGATTATCTTTTACGACCCGATTTTTAAGTGTTATTATTTTACGATGAAGGAGGAAGCCAGCAGTAAGGAAAGGACGGAAGATCAGGAGATCGGAAGCTAGTACTTAGTAGTTCTGTATCACAAAGGTGGGCTTTTATATATGAAATAAAATTAGCATTGCTCGAAAACCCTTTTTCTTTATCGCTTTGATATCTGTGTTTTCAAAGTGATAATTATGGCATGAACTGTTTTATGTTTTATGTAAGTTATCTTGTACCTATCTGAGTTAACATTCGTGTTTTCCAGATTTAGAGTTAATCTAAATAGGTTAACTAACGATCGGCTCTGAGTTAGCTGCTAAGTGCTTTCCAGAGTTAGTGCACTTTGTAACCTGTGGTGTATGTGATATCCTGTTGAGGGGTACCAGCCACGGTGAATGAGAATTGGTCAAGATTGAACATAGCATACCAGAAAAAACTCGGCCGAGTAAATTGTGAAAATCAGTCAGAAAATGTTTAGTAGACACGGGCTGACTTTTAATAAAACCCCCGATGTGCTACAAATTATGAAATGCCATATTTATCTATACCTATGATTATGTTTTCGGCATCGTGCCCACTAAGTACTTTTGTACTTAGCCCTGCATTATTTTCTAAATGTGCAGGTTGAAGCGACGGTAGCGGCGGTGGTTGAAGTTGAGTTGAGAAGATAGGATGCTTTAGCTTATGACTTACTTCCGCTGCAATACTCTAAGTCTTTTGAGAATATGTATATTGAACAAACCACTGTAGCATAAGTCTGTAAACTTGAACTTAGTTACAATCGTGTACTTTTGTCGAGTAATCCTTCGTGATTAACTCTTTCTTTATAATATTCAAGTCTTGTTCATTGAATGTTTGATGTCTTTTATGTATGTTTAGTTAGTCAGCCCCCTTCTTCCCCGCCTCATTAATCCAACCCCAGTCGCACCCCGGCTTCTGCCGTCCCTCGGGATTTGGGGCTGTGACATATATATATATATATATATATATATATATATATATATATATATATATATATGTGGGGATCTGGTAATAACTCATTTTTATATGAGAACCGTAGGAACCAGTATAAATATCAGTTACATGATGCACAAAATACATTATGTTAATGCACAAACCATGTTAATGTACAAATTATTTAGCACACTTTTAATACACAAATAACAGTAATCTAATGTATCAATTAATCTGCAACGTAAATTAAAAAATAACGGTTCAGATTCCTATATGATCTTACTAGTGTGTTTCCCGTCGAACATCGACGGGATTATCATATTTTCATATTATTTGTAGAAAATTAGCTGTGTAATTACTTGATTTGTTCTAAAACTCGTATAATAATAAACATTCGTTAATTATTAATCGAACTCATTTATTTAATAATTATACAAACAAATTGTTCTTATGTATCGTAGTGCATGCTAATAATTTGAAAATTGATTATTGTTCACGTCTAAAATATTCTTTCAAGAATTTGTAATGTGCATTCATTTTCTATTGACAATTGAACTAATTTTAGAAATGTAGCAGAATGGAATTCAAACTTCTTATTAAAAAATATTCATTGTTTAATTATCTTAATGCAAATGTAATGATATAAATTTAAAAAATAATTTATCAGAAAGAGATACATTTTAATAAATTATTATAATAAGCATTATGTGAAGGATCATTTTGTTGCAAATAAATGTTAGTTGAAGGATAACCTGGTGTAGAATTTATTGAGCGAGAACTTTAAGTTGTAATTTACAAATATAATTACAAAAAAATACTTTATTTCAAAGTGATATATTTTGACAAATCATTTCCAATTTACATGAAGGATCATCTCGTTGCAAATAATTGTTACATGAAGGGCAATCTCGTGTAAAATTTATTGACGGAAACACACAATACGTTGTAAAAAAAATAATGCATTGCTTTATTTCAAAATTATATAATTAATTTGTCAAATCATTGCAAATAAGTGTTATATAAAGGATCATCTCGTTGCAAATAAGTGTTACATGAAGGATAAATTAAAAAATAATTGTAAATAAGTTTTACATGAACAAATCATCATTGTAAATAAGTTTTACATGAAGGATCATCTTGCTGTAAATTTAGTGTTACGTGAAGGATCATCTCGTGTATATTTATTGACGGAAAATTGCTTTACGTTGTAACTTAATATAATTCAAAAAAAATAAATATATCATTTTAAAGTGATACAATTCAGACAAATTATTGCAAATAAGTTTTACATGATGGATTATCTATCACAAATTTGATAAACCATTGCAAATAAGTGCTACATAAACTACCATCACATTGCACAAAAGTGTTACATGAAGGATTATCTCGTGTAGAATTTTTGACGAAGAATCACTTTATGTTGTAAACTTGATTTTGTTAAACATCTGAAATAAGTATTAATGTAAATTTATTGTTACATGAAGGATTATAACGTGGTTATTATTGACGGAGAATCACTTTACGTTGTAGTAACTTATAAACATAATTTAAAAAAATTAATATTCAAAAATGAAAACCCCATAGCATTATAGTTGTATAGTTGTATTCAGTGCAGGCAGTTCGCCACCTCATGATCATCAACCTTTCTAGCATTATTTTTTTGTTGGAATGAACTTGGAGCAAGAGTTTGGACCGTGTAATTCTCCAGCCAAACTCGTAGGATAGAAACTGCATACAACTCTTTAGTTCTTTGTGAATATGTTAAATATATATAGCAAATTAATTCTTTAAAATAAGGAAATAAATTAATTTATTATCATTAATTATTGAGTTTGTAACAGTTTTTTATTAATTGTATAATTAAAAATTTTAGAAAAATAGAGAGAATGCCACATAGGATATGAGATAATTGTGGTGCTTAGGATCCATTCTCCTATTATAAAGAAGATTCCCATATATATATATAGAGGTTGGATCAAATAAAAACCATCCTCTAGATACAAACTGCAAACCACTTTTAAATCATAGATTAATAGCAATTAAGGGATGAGATTGATTTGTCAATTTTCCTTTCAATTAGTAGCCGTATGGAAGATTAAGGGATTATATGGTCTTTTTATTTTTTATTGTAACTGTCAATTCCTAAATTATTGCTAACCTATTATCACATTATATTTGCAGATTCTTGTAATTGTGAGAAAAATACGACGACAGTATGTTTTGATCTTTTTTCCTCACAGTTTATTGCCATCTTCATTCTTCTCTTCTTCCTCACCAAGATCAAAATACGTTTTCTGGCCTGCTCTACTTCTAAATCTGCAGGGAAATGAGGGAAGATTGAATATTATTCGATAATACCAATCGAACATCGCACTACGTTTTGATCTTTTTTTCTCACAGTTTATTGCCATCTTCATTCTTCTCTTCTTCCTCACCAAGATCAAAATACGTTTTCAGAAATGCTCTACTTTTAAATCTGCAGGGAAATGAGGGAAGATTGAATATTATTCGATAATACCAATCGAACATCCAGTACGTTTTTCTCTTTTTTCCTCACAGTTTATTGTCATCTTCATTCTTCTCTTCTTCCTCAAGATCAAAATACGTTTTTTGGCCTGCTCTACTTCTAAATCTGCAGGGAAATGAGGGAAGATTGAATATTATCCGATAATACCAATCGGACATCCCAGTCTTGATTGGAGTTTATGACAATGAGTTCGCCAGGTTTATTTTATTTTAACATCCCAGCTTGACATTTTACGTCCATGAATTCACCAAATATTATGCTTTGTTTTTTTTCGATTGTTTAGAATTCTTATTACAGAGATAGGCACCTTATTATATTTCAATTGTACTTCTTATCTTTTCGATTGATTGTAGTTCTTAACACCATAAATTTTGGCAGGTGGTTTGTCCTCCAATTCTGCACCTTCTTATATTCCAAAATGTAATGATGAATTGAAGCTGCATGTCGGAAGGAAATTTCTAACATTGAAGGAAGGAATAGATTGTTATAAGTTGTATGCTGCCACATGTGGTTTTGATATACGCAAAGGCCAAATTAAGAGATCATCAGATGGAGAAGTAATTCTACGGCGATATGTTTATTGCAATCGTGAGGGGGTGAAACAAATGTCAGATGATGAATTAGATACTAATGCGCAAGGTTCAGTTATCAAACACCGTAGGTTGTCCAGAAGGGCGTCATGCTTGGCTCGGGTTGTATTTCGTTTCTCTGTTGATCATGGGTACATTGTGGATCAGTTCACGAAGGAGCATTCACATCCTCTAGTTTCTGATAATTTCAAGCATTTCATGAAGTGTAATAGAAATCTTGATGTCTCACATCAAAACTTCATATTAAACTGTGCACGAGCCAACATAGGTCCCATGAGATCATTTCGTTTGTTCAAAGAGTTGGTTGGTAGTTATGATCGTATTGGTTGTTCTGCGCTTGAATTTAAAAATTTCTCTCGTGATCTACGTGTCTTCGGAGACGGTGTTGATGCACAAATTCTAATTGATAGATTACATGAAAGACGGGAGACATGCCCTACATTCTGTTTTGATTATAGTGTTGACAAAGATGACAAATTGTCGAGGTTATTTTGGGCCGACACTAAATCAATTAAGAATTATCAGATTTTTGGGGAGCACGTGTCTTTCGATGCAACTTATGCTACAAATCGGTAAAGTTTCAAATTTTAAGAATTATCAGATTTTTGTATTTTTTATTATTATATTCTTTAACAATCACATACTAATAAGTCTTTCTTCTTTCAAATTGATTAGTTACAATATGATTTTTGCGCCATTCACTGGAAAAGACAATCACGGTAAGTGTGTTACATTTGCTGCCGGATTATTATCTTGCAAGGATGTTGATTCATATGTGTGGCTGTTCACCAATTTCAAGAAATGTATGGGGAGAACGCCGACTCTAATGATAACAGATCAAGATCCAGCGATGAAGATTGCGATGCAACAAGTGATGGAAAACACGAAACATCGCTTCTGTATGTGGCACATAATGTTTAAGGTATCTGACCATCTGTCTATTTCATTGAAAAATGATCCAGATTTCGCTAAAAGGTTCAATGATCTTGTGTGGTCTGATTTTATTGAACCTGCTGAATTTGAGAAACAGTGGTCTGAGATTATGGAAGAATACGGATTGACTGATGAGAAATGGTTTAAATCGATGTATGCACAGCGTGCTCAATGGATACCTGCTTATTTTAGAGATTTTCCAATGGGTGGACTGTTCAGAACAACGTCTATGTCGGAGAGTGAGAACAGTTTTTTCAGCAGGTATTTCAATCGGAGTGCTAATTTGTTAGCATTCTTTATGAATTTTGATAGCGCAATGGATGCACAGAGGTACGGGCAAGATAAGTTAAACAGTGAAGATGAATCATGTTCTGCAAACCTTAAGACATCGTGGCCGATTGAGAGACATGCATCATCTATTTATTCCATTACCAAGTTTCATAACGTTCAGAACGAAATTATTTTAGCAAGGGACACTTGTCGTATGCTGGACATGAAAGTTGGGTCGGAAGTGACTGTTTATGAGATTGATGATTGTATTAATGGTGTCTTCATTGTTGAGCATAACGTCGCAGAGAATAATACGACGTGTGGTTGTAAGTATTTTTTCAGGTTGGGGTTACTTTGTTGCCATATTTTTGTTGTGCTGAAAAATCTGAAGGTTGATCTTATCCCTGATAAATATATTGTAACCCGATGGACAAAATATGTTGCTACAACATATAGTGCTGATGTTGCTTCTGATTTGAGTAGTTCCATCAATGAGAACAAACTGATAATCAACCAGCTGCATTCAGCGTTTTATGGTGGTATTGGAATGTTCGAAGAAAATAAGGATCACATGCAACAATTTTTGAGTGGTTTGAATGAGTTGATTAACACCATAAAGCCTGTTGATGTTGTTGTTCAGGAGAATAGTGGTAAGAATGGATTATTTGAAAGGTATTATGGTTCTTCTATTCCATCTGTTGTGTCTGTGTTACCACCTGATCCTGTTAATACTAAAGGAAGTGGTGGTAGACTTAAATCTAGAAAAGAGAAGGCAGTGCGAATGATGAACAAACCATTGCGTAGGTGTGCCAAGTGTAATCAAATGGCACGTCATGACAAAAGGAATTGCGACAAAATGACTTCGAATGGAAAGACTACTTAGTATTTTCATAATGCTAGGAATTTGTTTATTTACTTTTCAAACATAATTGCACATTTTTATGTACTTGTTACCAGAGTTTATAATGATTGAATTCTTTCGTGGTATTTAAAAAGTTGTTTTTTCTTGACGAGTAATTATATTCAATTGTATCATGAACACTATAATATTTCGGAATAATAAATATTATGCTTTTTAAAGACTGATAAATTGCTTCAGTTTCATTAAAATAATGTTCTTTACGTGTGTTATAGTGATATAATATATATATATATATCTATACGAGTAATTATATGCAAATGTATCTTGAACATTATAATATTTCGTAATAATAAACATTATGTTTTTTGACGAGTGCTATATTGCTTCTGAGCCATTAAAATAATGTTCTTTACAAGTGCTATATTGCTACAATATTTCTTTACGAGTAATTATATGCAATTGTATAACGAACACTACAATATTTCAAAATAATAAATATTATGCTTTTTATCGAGTGCTATATTGCTTCACTACCATTAAAATAATGTTCTTTATGAGTGCTATAATTCTACAATATGTCTTTATGAGTAATTATATGCAATTGTATAACGAACTCTACGATATTTTGGAATAATAAATATTATGCTTTCTAAAGAGTGATATATTGTTTTAGATTTGATTAATATAATGTTCTTTGCGATCTAATATATAGTCTCCTTTCAATACTACCACCAACTAATAATAGGTGGTTTACTACAACTGTATATAAGTCTTAGTCTCAATAACAAGTTTATTGGAGTATTGCCGTGTTGTGCATATATTTATATTGTGTCAATTTAACAAGAAGTAAGTGTGTATATAAGAAACAATTATATTGTTAGTTGAAATATTAATATGATGTTGGGAATCATACAGGAAAAATACATATGAAAGCAAAACACCTTTATGCTTCTCAATTGAACATAAAATGTTGTACCAACAACTTACGTGCAAACATATAATATAAATCAAAATTTTCGTCTTTATTACCGTCGTCCCAAGAACATTATTTCACCAACCTTAACCACACGAAATTGCCTTAATAACTAAATAAAACAACACCGTCTAAAAAGAAAACTTTCTAAAAGATAAGAATATCGATATGGATGAATTTATTCGTCTCCGAAATAAAGTACCATAAATCTTAATCTTTGTAAAGAAGACACTGATTCAAACAAAATGGTCCATCCTCACATAATGTGCGATATTGCAAGTTTGCATCTTTCAATAGTTTATCTAAAATTAAATTCTTCGGAGAGCCAAGAATTACTGCGCTGTATTTATTCCGGAACAAAGTCATTTGAGTCTTCATTCTTGGATTGAATCCATGATTCCATTTATCTACTGATTCGCCCATGTAGGTTTCCATGTGCCGCATTGTGTATATGGCACAATCGACCTTGTTCTTTTGATCCGCCCATGAAAGTTCCATGATCTTTGTGGTTGCTTTCTCTAAGCTAGTGATCCGAGAATCTTGAATATTCTTCTTCACAAATTCCACAAACATTTCTTTCTATTACAAAAACAAAAAATGTACTCATTAGATATATAGTCTGCTACGTCAAAATTAATCTTTCAAAAAATGATAAATTTATACATTTTACCCACCAGCAACTTTGGGAGACACCCATATTTGGACATTATGCAGTCTCGAAACAAGATATTTGCATTGTTGATCAAGTGTATGTTGCTATTCTTTAAGTCGAAATAAATAACAAAGAAATGCGAATCCTGGTAGATTGGAAAGAAATACTAACAAGAAAATATATTAATAGGCATAATTCAACCATGTACATTTTTTATTTCAATTAAAACTATAATATGGACATACCATGTCAATTTTTCGTCTATCATCATGTTTATTCCTTTTAAGCTGTGACAGAAGCACTGCATCGAACTTTTGAAAGCATTTCTGCCGTGACCAAGCTTTAGGAGGGCGGTAATATGTTTCAACCTACATCATATGTTGAAGACCATTTAGAGTGTAATCTAATTTCAAAACAATATATCAATAAATCAACAACATTATTCATACTTACAGTCGGTTCTGTAGATGCAAAAAATCTGTAAGGAGACTCACGTGCCCGATCCTTCTCACTTATATTCAACAAACTTGCCCACACATCAACAATAGAAGATCTTATTAAGGACACCTTTTTCATGCTTAGTAAATCACTCCGACATAACTTGTAATAGCCATCATCAAACAATATCTCGTTACTGGTGTAAACACAACATGCATCAATTTTTATGTCGAATATATTGTTTATCAAATATTATGTCGAATATTGAATTCAATTGTAAAAACTGATACATATCCAAGGCCATGATCATTGTGCAGCGCATAGTAAACCATCTCCATCTCGAACTGGTTAAGTTTGTCTTTTAAGTTAATCGCTCTCACAAGGTAAGGGGATGATGATGTTTCTGCTTTCCTAACATTACGTTTCCCCCTTAGCATTATCTTGTGTTTTACATGTGTCTGTTCATCAACCTATTATATACAAAAACATTTATATGTGCAAGATTTCATATTATTACTAATAATTAATTAATATACCTCATGACTTTCTTCATTCTGTAAGGTATTTTCACGGTTCGATGGACTCTGCACCTGCATCTATGTAAAGTTCAATAGTTATAAAAAATACATAAATTATGGTGTACAATATTTACAAAAACGTACTCTTTCTTTATCATTGACTAAAATGTCGAATTCCCCTTCATCACATGCTCGTGTTTCATGTGCAATTCCCTTATTTGCTAACGGTGAGACATACACATGGCTGTCATTATGAGCATCACACACACTGATATGTGTTCCAAGATCCTCATCTACAAGCTTCTAAACAATGCCCGCCCACAAAATTAATTATATTAAAAGGAAAACCATTTTGATACGGAATAAAGTTGTATAATTAGAAATACATCTTTTCATCTAACAACAAGTATTTATGATATTTATTTTTCCAATCAATAATATAATGCTCTGATATCAGGAATATAATGCTCAAATGTCACAATCATAATTCAATTTTAACATGAATAATTCACAAACCTGCAATTTATCTTGACAACCACGTTCATCAGCAACTCCTCCATCTTTAGCACCATTCATTTGTTGTGTAACATTAAGGTTAAAGCTCGGCATGTCATAATCACAATTGTTGAAGCAGTTTCTTGACAACTTCAAATGCACAAGTTTGAATAATTAATAATCACAACAGAACAATAAATAAAAAAATATAAATATAATATTACTACTTCTTTATCGACAACTTGTATGTCGTTTTCACTCCCCCCACACTTTTCTGAGACGGGAGTCGCATGCCCATTCCTTCCAATGTTAGCACCACAAATGCCGGCATCTTTTACAACGTCGACGGCCAGAAGCTTCTCAACAGGCTTTTCTCAATAAAAACAACATCAAACCAGAAAAAATATTGTGATAAAATAACAAACATTGTATTTAAAAATTACTTAAGATATTAAAGTTCACATTACAAACCTGGAACGTAGCTTCACGTGCATTGCCCTTTGAACACGGCATGTCGTTAACTCTATTCTTGAATTCAATTATTTTTTTTGCTGCTTCATCAGCTTTTTCACATGCTTCCAATACTTCTGCGGTAAATTGAGGATCTTCATCTTCTACAACAGAAAATGGAATTTTTTTCCTAGTAGTTGAAATTGTTGGCTCCTTTATAGTGCACCCCAAGAGTGTGTGAGCTGAACGAATGATCTTTTGAATTTTGTCGTTATCCTTCAAATGATCAGGAATCTCTCTTATCAGTTCCATCAATTCCACTAAACTACTTGCAACAGATTTTGCATTTTCCACGATCTTATGTGCATACTCATCTATTTTTTGCTCATTCTCTTTTGTTTTCTCAACAAAAGCATCGACTTCTAACTCTTTACAGACCTCATTTGGTGGTTTAATGTTAGTCATAACAGTGCCTTCCAACAATGGTACAATCAGTTCAAGTGGGTGCCCTGCCCCAAACCCTCCAAAATTGATTTCATCCACCAAACGTGCTTTGAGATTGTAATAATCCCAATTGCAACATGTTGGAAATACCCTAGGAACTGTTGACCTATATAGTTCAACCCTATCAACATAAAATGCCTGAACATAAATGCAAAGACAAATAAATTAGCTTAACATAAAAATAATACTGGAGAAATACTACATATATATTGAGAAATTCATTATATAATGCTTAAAAACTCGTAATATAATGTTCTGAAATACTATATATATTGCTTATAAACCAATATTTATAGCAAAATAATTGAGAGCACTATATAGTCACATACCGTAAGAAAGAATGCTGGTCCGAAAAATGGTTTTGTATCTTTCTCCTCCCAAAGTTTCTTATTCCTCACCAAAGAGCTCATAACAAATTCACCCCAATCCCATTCTTTTAATGTTGTCACATCTTGAAGGCAATGCATGATAAGTGCTGGGTTGATATAACCATTGGAGCTATTCTCCACAAGACAGCCAACTAGCAGAATCATAAAATGGCGTTGAAACCATTCCCCTCCATTTTTAAGTTCCTTCAATATGTCTACAACATTATTTGGAACTACAACATCTTCATTATTGGGGAAAAATGATTTCCACGTTTCTAAGAGTTGAATACTATCCTTTTCCAATTCTTTTTCTATTTTATTAGTTCCTTTAGGAAATTCAAGTACTCGATAAACATCATCAACCCCTACGTACACACTTCTACCTTTTTGGAGTGCTATCTCATTGCTACATGGGTCATAATGTTTTAGAACCCGAAAAGATAGTTGACTAGGCACATCTGAGAGCTTATATGAAAGGACATGACCAAAACCCATTTCAATTACTTGTTGTTTCTGGACCTCAGTCAGATTTTTAATAGCTGTCATCAGAGAGCGAGGGCTCGTACGACACTGAAGTTTTCGTAATGGTGCAATTAGCTCTCTAAATGTCAACTTTCTTTTTCTTGCTCCCTTAGGTTCTGGAATTTTTTCCCTTATACTAAGTGAAACATTTTCCTTTGCCCCTGAACAAACTGCTTGATCACCAGCCCCATAACTTACTTTATTTCTCTTTGTTAATTGAAAATTCTCTACGAAATCATTATCTGTATAAAACCATAAAGATATAAATATCGAAGCATTAAACCATTACACAACAAATAACTTAAACATTATCATAGGTTAAATAAAGTATTAAACTTACACATAACATTATATGAACTTCTAGATTTATACAATGAAAAAAATTCAGATTTATAAAGTCACTAATTCACAGCTCACTATACAACATTTAATTACACTGTGTACAACACTATTGTAGTATTGAAAAAGCATTATTATATACCTTGATATACAAATCCTCAATACAAAAATTATCTAAAAATAAAATTTTAAATTATTTTCAATCTACATAGCCAGAGTATATTTTGTGGTCTAGAGTAAAAAATAAAACTATTTCTCACTCATATATATAAAAAAAATCAGTATAAACACTATTATACATCATTAATTTAATGCTTTCTACACAGTGTTATATTGCTTCAACATCATTAATATAATGTTCTTTAGGGTAACAATGCACGAAATTCAAAAGATTAATTGCAGTTTTGGCCGGACTTCATTACTTATGTCAATTTTAAAACTAATGTGATCTACAAAAGTTGCAATGGAAATTCAGTTTCAGCCGTCAGAGACAATAGCTAGGTAACAACTGAAAAATCTTTAATCCTTAAGCTTGCATGTGAAATTAAGAACATCTAATTAGTTATATAATGATTGCACAGAAAGAACAGCGCTGAGAACAATCCAACATCATGCAGTAAGAGTAAATTAAAAATGACCATAAAAATGAAATAATTCAACAACGGAATTTACATAGCTATCTGCATGCAAAACTAGGTACTGTGTTTTACTTTGGAAGGCATTCAAATTTAAGCAAAAGGAATATAGATCTATATGCTGAAGCTGTGGAAGAAGAACAAGTAGCTAGAGCTAGAAGAAGAAGCATTAAACCATTACACAACAAATAACTTAAACATTATCATAGGTTAAATAAAGTATTAAACTTACACATAACATTATATGAACTTCTAGATTAATAGAATGAAAAAAAATTCAGATTTATAAAGTCACTAATTCACATTTCACTATACAACATTTAATTACAGTGTGTACAACACTATTGTAGTATTCAGAAAGCATTATTATATACCTAGAATTGAAATTGCAGTTTTGGCATTGAAAATTCTAATGAAGATATAGCATGCAAAATTCTAATTCATATCTCCACTTGGACATTTTTACAAACAGTTGGTATGAATGTAATAATTAACAATTTCATTAATATAGCAGGAATATTAATTTCATTTTTTTCATTATCAAAGACAGTTTATGGCCTTTTACACCATAGCCCAAATTTGGTATTACACTAGATTATGTTTGAAATGAAAAATACGACAAAACATTGTTCAATATAAAGTTATACTTGATTTGGAAGAATAATGTTCAAATATACAAACATATACCTTCATCTTCAGCAGCATCGTTTCTCTCGGGAACACCGTTGACAGCGTTATTCCTTTCTCTAAGCGCCATTACATACCACTGGTGAGAGAAGATTTTTTTTTTTTTAAAGGCAGAAAAGTTTCCACTGGTTATAGAATAATGTTTTGTCTATGATATCACCGAGTGATAATTCTGTTTTTGATATTGATGATACGTTAACAACATTAAATCTGGAAGATTAGGATCTGTGATATTTGATGAGTGAATCACGGAACTGTTAAAAATTGTAGTTGTACGAGACCTAAAATACCCCTAAAAGCATTATTATCGGCTGATTACATAAAAAAAAAACACTTAATCTTGTCCATTGATAAATTCAAGATTAATGGTACAGATGTGGTTTCTAGTTTTCATATAAGGGGTGGTTTTCACCTAACCCCAACCCTATATATATATATATATATATATATATATATATATAGGAGATAGATCATATGAGAATAAATATTATCCTAAGAAATGAGAATAAATCTCCACCATAGATCTATTGGTGATGGAGGGTCAAGATTTGGCCAAGTCAAAGCGGGTCAAACCCGAGTCAACCCGGGTCAACCCGTTGACTTTTTTTTTTTAAAAAAACTGTCACCCAAGATGCACAACTTCACATATTCGGATGCACCACTCTACATAACTAGATGCACCACTAAGTGCATTTAGATGCACAAGATTTTCAAGTTTTTTTTTCAATTTTTTTTTTAAATAAACTGTCACCCAAGATGCACAACTTCACATATTCGGATGCACCACTCTATATAACTAGATGCACCACTAAGTGCATTTAGATGCACAAGATTTTCAGTTTTTTTTTTCCAATTTTTTTTTTAAAACAGTCACCCAAGATGCACCATTTCACATATTCGGATGCACCACTATACACAATGAGATGCATCACTATGTGTAGTGAGATGCACCGAATTCGTAAAAAAAAAAAACTGAAAAAAAATTGGATGCACCACAATGCGTAACTAGATGCACCACATAGTGTAACTAGATGCACAATGTTTTACGAAAATAAAAAAAACGAAAACAAAACTAGTGCATCTTAATGCACTTAGTGATGCATCTCATTATATAGTGTGGTGCATATGAATACATGATGTGGTGCATATGACCTAACCTTAAAAAAAAAACGAAAAAAAAAACATAAAAAAAAAACTTAAAATCATGTGCATCTTAATACACTTAGTTGTGCATCCGAATATGTGAATTTGTGCATCTGAATATGTGAATTTGTGTATCTTATATGACAGTTTAAAAAAAAAAAATCGAAAAAAAAAAGGTCAACGGGTTGACCCGCTTTGACCAAGCTAAATCTTGACCCTTCATGTAGATAAGATCAATGATGGAGATTAATTCCTATTTCTCACTTTAAGAACAGTTTGCATGGGAATCACTCCCTATATATATATATATATATATATACACCGACATATATATATTTGGGCGCCCCGATTTTTCTACTCCCGCCATCTCTACACACAACACACGGTGAAACAAGTCAGCATTGTCAGCATTGCGTATTGGTCTTAGGGTTTCTGACATGAAAATTATCTTTTAATCGGCATGTACTTATCCACCTACTACGCTTCACCATCAACCTCGTCATCTTCCATTTTCAGAGCTTGTGGAGTTCGTTTCGCTTCCTCTCTCCCCTCCCCGCTCTCTCCGACCTCTCGGACCTTCGCCAGGTGGTCGCCTCCGTCCAACGCCAGCTGCCGATCGCTCTCGTCGCCGCGGTGGAGTCGCGGAGTTGATTGCCGATCGCCGGTCATTCTTAGAGCTCAGATCAGGACTGATTCACCTGTCCTCGATCGCTTCGAGCGCAACATCGCTACCATGGGTATGATCGGAGGGTTCTTACTGATTTCGAGTTGTGCTGATGTGATTGTTAAAATATTTCTACATTTATCTCTTTACTGTCGGTCTCTGTTCTATTGGTTCTGCTTCTATCTTTGGAGCCTGAAGTGTTCGTTTTGTCATTTGACAAATTCCGGAATTCAAAATTCATGTTTCAGTTCAGATTTGATAAATGTGCCTTTTGTGCTCGGGATGGTAGTTTGTATGCTCCTGATTTGTGAAATCCTTGTCATTGCTGTTCAAACGCTATTCGTTGGATTCATTTTAATATTTCTTGTTACCATTTGCAGAATTTAGAAATGGTAGTGTTGGTGGATCTATGATGGTAGGCTTGTGCTAGTGTCCATCCAGAAATTGTTGTATATTGTGGGGAATATTGCTAAAATCAGCTAGAGAATTTGTTTTTTTGCTTATTATTATTATGTTGTGATGTTTTTTTTTTTTTGGAGATATCATATTAGCTGATGATGCATGGGCATTCCATTGTTGTTTGATATCTCTATTGTATTGAGATAAAACCTGTGTGTTTACGGAAGGTTCCTGGTCATGATAAGTTGTAATCACTTAAAAAGACATGCTGCCATGATGTTCTGTTACCAGTAAAGATTCATTAACTTCTACAATTTGTTGTCATATGGTTCTTACCTGATCAAAATATATCTAATAACACACACACACACACATGCATGCCCCTCTAGGATTTGCTGCAATGCACTCTTTATACAAGTAATGTGGAGTTTGTTCTTATGTGAAGGTCTACTGATCAGTTCTAGATGTTTGATCTTTTTGTCATTAAGTAAAATATGGTGCTTTTCCCTGCTTGTTCTTGTATAGCTTTGTTATGGTTTTAAGATAATGATTATCAAAAAATGCAGCTTCAGAACATCCGTTCAATGGAATTTTATTTGGGCTTCCCAAGCCTGGAGGGGGTGAATTTGGGAAATTCTACAGCCTTCCTGCTCTGAATGATCCTAGAATTGGTAAGGATGTAATAGATGTGGTTTTCTGTTTTCTTTTTTTCCTATTTATGTGTGCCCGACATAAAGTATATGAAATTTAGGATTGATATGATTAGTTATATTTGGTTTCAACTCTCATCAAATTTAATTTTTTTAATTGATGCTTCTGAGCTGAGAAGTACTATACTTTCTTTGCATCAATAATTGAACAGTTACATGAGGGAATAACTCAATATGCTGGATAATTGTTTAGGTTTAACTTGTATTGTTTATTTTTAGTTATCACCCTTCTGTAAAAAGAATTCTTATATTTTCTTAATTGATGGTGTCTTGCTGCAGACAAGCTTCCATATTCTATCAGGATACTCTTAGAGTCAGCTATACGAAATTGTGACAACTTCCAAGTCACCAAGGAGGATGTGGAAAAAATTATTGACTGGGAAAAATCTGCGCCGAAGCAAGTCGAGATCCCTTTTAAGCCAGCTCGTGTTCTGCTACAGGTGAGGGAAATTTGAGATGATCTTGGTGATGTGTACATAATGCTAGTCACGACAGCTTGGTGTATAGAGCATGTTTTGTTTCTATAAATTGTTTGTGAGATTCTATTTTATAGGACTTTACTGGAGTTCCAGCTGTGGTCGACCTTGCTGCTATGCGTGAGGCTATCAAGGACCTTGGTAGCAACCCAGAGAAAATCAATCCTTTGGTAAACATCTTCATCTTTGTTCTATAATATTCTACTCCCTCCGTCCCGCTCATTTTGTCTCCTTACTGTTGGGCACGGAGATTAAGAATAAGGGTAGAAAGATAGAAAGTGGGTAGGTCCCACCACTTTTGAAGGATTTTGAAGGGTGAATTCTTTCCTTATTTGGTATGTGACAAATTGAGTGGGACATCCATTTAAGGGAAGTGATGAGCTGACATAAGGAGTACTATTCATGTACTTGCCACTTGGTAATGGATAGATAGTTTTAAGAGTATTTAACTTATAATATTTGTGTTATGCTTTATGAGTTTCTTGACAGTGTAGACATGTGTCTCTTGAAAGTTCTATTTGCACGGAATGCTGTGTATAGACTCATATTCTTTTATAACCTCCTACATATATTGTCTCCTGATGATGTTTTCACTTGTATCAAATGTCTCCAGGTTCCTGTAGATCTTGTCATCGATCACTCTGTTCAGGTTGATGTAGCCAGATCAGAAAATGCTGTTCAGGCTAACATGGATCTAGAATTCAAGAGAAACAAAGAGAGGTTTGCTTTTCTGAAATGGGGATCCACTGCCTTCCGCAACATGCTTGTTGTTCCTCCTGGTTCTGGTATCGTCCATCAGGTATGACATAGTCACATAGCCCTTTTCCTGTTTTGTAATAAATGTTCCTAAATATCTGACAGATATAGGAGCTTAAAATATGCATAACGCTTGTAACTTATACAATTTCCTATTGATGAAATGCTTAAAAAAAAAATTCAGGTGAATCTTGAGTATCTTGGGCGAGTTGTTTTCAATACTGATGGCATCCTCTACCCTGATAGTGTTGTCGGTACTGATTCTCATACCACCATGATTGATGGATTGGGTGTTGCTGGATGGGGAGTTGGTGGAATTGAAGCTGAGGCTGCAATGCTTGGTCAGGTAAGCAAAGGCTATCGTTTTTTGCATGCATATATTAATACTGTTGTTGATTCTGCAGATTGTGTATAAGCTTAACTCTTCAGTGAAGATAGATTGAAACTGTTTATTCAGATATTTCTATTTGTTATTTATTTTAACTCATATTCATAGTAGAATCATTCTTGTGCTCATTTATCTTGTGCTATGCTTTTGATTTGACCATCAAGGCAACACTTATCAATTACTCCCTTAGTCCTACCACACTTGTCCTACTTTTCATTTGGGCGTCCCGTTATACTTGTCCTATTTTTTTTTTTTGGGAAATAATTAGAAAAATTAGGATCCACTCAGTTTGGTTAATTAGACCCACTTTACACCTTTCAACGTACTTTTCTTCTCATTTTTTGTGTCATTCACTATTCACGCTTTCTCTACCCACTATATTTTACTATTTGTACTCACTTTGTTTCACTATTCACTCTCTTTCTACCCACTTTATTTCAGTTTAATAACTCCACTAAATACACATTTTCTCCCTAATTGTTTTCTCCTTAATTCCCGTGCCCAAAAAAATAGGACAAGTGTGGCGGGACGGAGGGAGTAATATACTGAAATGAAGTAGTGATATTAGTTTTCCCGCCGAATCTACTGTCCAAGTTCTAAGCCTAATTAAATTATTTATGTTAGTTCATTTTACATTCTGAAAGCATACTTCAATAAGCCTATAAAGTCGCATATGACCGCAGTCAAAATCAACTTTTGAGATACCCAAGAAAAGAATACTGCCATTTAAGAAATTTTGAATGCAAGTCATGATTTCCAAAATATCTACTAATAAAGGCTGCATCTGACCGTCGATTAACTTATGTCAAAATCAGCCTTTTGCATAATGATACAGATTCTAATTAAGTAATAAGTATCCAATTAGATTATGTTTTCAAACAAAAAAAAAAGCTGCTAACACTTCATCCATGACTACACATGGCCATTAACTTTTTAGTCAAATACATTTCTTGGTTTTCTTAAAAAATGTCTGCCAATTTAAAACTATTAAATATTCAGAAAATTTAAATCTGACTCTACAGTAGCACATCAATTATAACATAGTAGGCATGTGCATTATCTATTTCCTCACTTGTTGACGTCTCTCTACAGTAAGATTTTTAACAACATGATTAATATACAAAGATATCAAAAATTTGCATTACGGTACAACTCTTATTCATTTTGCATGTTATACTATTTCATTCATTTTTCTCCTGCTAATTGCAGCCAATGAGCATGGTTCTGCCTGGTGTTGTTGGTTTTAAGCTGTCTGGGAAACTGCGTGATGGAGTTACTGCAACTGATCTGGTTTTAACAGTCACCCAAATGTTGAGAAAACATGGTGTGGTTGGAAAGTTTGTTGAGTTTTATGGTAATTCTTCTGTTAACTGAATGCTTATATATATAATTTTCTCATGGTGTTAAAGTTATGTATTCATCTTCATTTCATAGGTGAGGGAATGGGTAAATTATCCTTGGCAGATAGGGCAACTATTGCAAATATGTCTCCTGAATATGGAGCTACCATGGGATTCTTTCCAGTTGATCATGTCACATTAGACTACCTGAAGCTGACTGGTAGAAGTGATGACAAGGTTGGTAGCATTTCATCACATTTCACATTTTTCTGTTACAAATATACCCATAACTTCCTAGTGCAAGGATCATGGAGTTTCTTTCTTTAACTTAACTAGGTAGCAATGATTGAAGCATACTTGCGTGCAAACAAGATGTTCATAGACTACAATGAGGTACAACTTTGATCCTTTTGGTTCTTTGTTCTTAGTTTTTCTGTTATGATGTTGGAGTACATTGGCTTACTCTCAAGAGTACTTGTTGCACTCAGCCTCAACAAGAGAGATTTTATTCGTCGTATCTGGAGTTGGATCTTGTTGATGTTGAACCTTGTATTTCAGGTCCTAAAAGGTATGCTTGAATTTTTCTGATGATCAATTCTTCAAATCAATTTCAAACCTCTCTTTCTAATAAAGACACGAGTGCACACAAACACGCATAGGTATTGATATTTGCTTTTGTTGTGTTATGCAGGCCTCACGATCGGGTTCCTTTAAAAGATATGAAATCTGATTGGCACTCGTGTCTGGATAATAAAGTTGGTTTCAAGGTAGGAAGTCTTCTTAAGATTTTCCTATGTATGATTAACAGAAACTCAAAATAGGGATCACTGTATTGCCTTGACGTGGAGCAGACCATATTTTCTTAATTTTGTTTTCTTATATCTTGTGCTTCTTTTTGGTTTTATAATTACCCACTTTATCTTTATTCATTCAGGGATTTGCTGTACCTAAGGAACAACAAGAGAAGGTAGTAAAGTTCTCATTCAATGGGCAGCCTGCTGAACTCAGGCATGGAAGTGTTGTTATAGCAGCTATTACAAGTTGCACAAACACATCAAACCCAAGTGTCATGCTTGGAGCTGGTCTTGTTGCAAAGAAAGCTTGTGAACTGGGTTTAAAGGTTTGTGTCACATCTATAGCTATGCATGTGTTTTATTTTATTTGTTGTTCTTTCCATTGGATTTTGTTGCAATTTCTCTCTTATTGTAAGATTCTTTCTGCTACTGTTTCTGATGTAGTGTTACAATTTTGGGACAGGTAAAGCCATGGGTTAAAACAAGTCTTGCCCCAGGTTCTGGTGTTGTGACAAAATACTTGCTCCAGAGGTACTGTATTTTCTACCGGATGTTATGAGGATACCTACCCCCCACCCCCCGGTACCCTGGGCTTGAGATCCATAACCATTGTGATTCATCACTAATTTGTTTCTACTTATTTCAGTGGCTTGCAGAAGTACTTAAACCAGCAAGGGTTTAATATTGTTGGCTATGGCTGCACAACTTGTATTGGGAATTCTGGAGATCTTGATGAATCAGTTTCTTCAGCTATAACTGACAATGGTATTACAAGTGTTCACTGGCTTAGATTTTTTTAATAAAATTGTTTGTTGATTTGTTTCTCCACCCTCCTTGGTCAACAATCACATGAGTTTACATACTAAAGGGGTGTGTATGTGTGTGTGTGTGTGTGTGTGGTTGTTTTTTTGATAGGAATTGGGTATATTGGATGTTTTCTGCTCTAGGCTTGATGAAAATTACAAAGTCCACTGGCATGGTAGCATTTACCTTTTCATCATCTTTTGTTTAACTAAAGTATAAATTTTGGTTTTGCTTTTCACATTTATGAACTTTTGGTGTTTCACTGAATCTTGAACACCAGATTATTTGTTAATTAGGGCCTTAGGGGTGATGGCAAACAAGTAATGCTGTAAGCCATAGTATTTCTTCCTCATTTTCCTTAAAAAATTCACGTTTTGGACCCTATAAAGTGAGTGCTTGGCTTTTGAAGAGGAGTGAGGGTGTTCTAGTAGTGGTGAATGCATGGTGACTATACTTTCTTTTACTCCAATATAAAAGACAATGGGGGGCTAATCCTTTCCCCACTAATGTTCATCCAATATCCGTTCCTATCCAGCTATCCTATTCCTTTGCCTCAAAACCCACTAAATTTAGGAGAATAGATATCATGATCGGATAAACATGTTAATTTTCTCAAAACTTTTAGTTCAGCAGAGAAGATACAGGATGTGGGTCTCTCAAGTTGAATTGTTGTTTTGTACTGAAGTACTTTTTTTCTGATTTGCCAGATCTTGTTGCTGCTGCTGTGCTTTCTGGAAATAGGAACTTTGAGGGCCGTGTTCATCCTCTGACCCGAGCTAACTATCTTGCTTCACCTCCGTTAGTTATGGCTTATGCACTAGCCGGCACGGTATGCCTTGGATTTCCATTAGATTTTGTTATCATTTTATTGTAGGCAGAAGGATCTGTTATCAGCTATTTTGTATTATCCAGTGGAGCTTTGCATATGATATTTTCTCTCGTATTTGAGTCAGTTACAAATATGCAGACAGATCTCAAGTTGTGTGGTTGTATGACCCCTAGTCCTTGTCTTTTCAAGAGAAATTAGGGAGGCTAGATGGGTTGGTTTTCTGTTTTTCTTTGGTCAGATATGCTTACATTTTGAGGGGTGTTTATAGATTCATTTGTCAGGTGGGCTATGGAATTCACCAAAAATATTTACCTTGTATACTCTTCTGGTGCTGTATTTCCAGGTTGACATCGACTTTGAGAAGGAGCCAATTGGAACTGCAAAAGATGGGAATAGTGTTTATTTCAGGGATATCTGGCCTAGCAGTGAAGAAATTGCACAGGCAATTTTTTTTGTCTTATCCATCTCTTTCCATATTATACAGATTGGCATATGTAAGAAAATAAAATTTGAATTATACTTGTGTAGGTTGTTCAATCAAGTGTGCTCCCTGAAATGTTCAAGAGTACTTATGAGGCCATTACGAAGGGAAATGAATTTTGGAATCAGTTATCTGTACCTTCATCAAGTCTTTATGGATGGGACCCAAACTCAACGTACATACACAAGCCTCCATATTTCTCTGGCATGACAATGGACCCACCTGGTCCCCACGGAGCGAAGGATGCATATTGCTTGTTGTTGTTTGGGGATAGTATCACTACTGATCACATCTCTCCTGCTGGAAGTATCAACAAAGATAGTCCTGCTGCAAAGTATTTGATTGAGCGGGGTGTCGACCGCAAGGACTTCAACTCATATGGTAGCCGTCGTGGCAATGATGAGGTTATGGCTAGAGGAACTTTTGCCAATATACGGATAGTGAACAAACTCCTGAATGGAGAAGTGGGACCAAAGACCATTCACATTCCAACAGGGGAGAAACTGTCTGTATATGATGCTGCAATGGTATTATTTTGTTCTTTAACATGCAATGTTCCTTCCACTTGCAATTGAGCAACATATATATGGATTTGGGGGGTTTGGAGTGGGAATGGAGAGGTTATTTTTGTAAAAATTAAACTAGTGCAGGTTATATCGATACTGACTGAAGTTGTCTTGTGGTTTTATATGATCCTTTTCTCAGAGATACAACTCAGCTGGGCAGGACACCATTGTTATCGCTGGAGCAGAGTATGGTAGTGGTAGTTCTCGAGATTGGGCTGCCAAGGGGCCAATGCTACAGGTGCGTGGTACTTGCAGTACTACATCTCTATATTTTCTCGGTAGCTTTTTCATTCAGATGTTAGTCACGAAATCTATTTTTGGTGATGGCTTTTAAAAACTAGGGTGTCAAAGCTGTGATTGCTAAAAGTTTTGAGAGGATTCATCGTAGCAACTTAGTTGGCATGGGTATTGTTCCACTTTGCTTCAAGGCTGGTGAGGATTCAGATACTTTGGGTTTAACGGGTCATGAGCGCTACACCATCGACCTTCCAGCGAAGATCAGTGATATCAGGCCTGGACAAGATATAACTGTGACAACAGATGCTGGAAAATCATTTACATGTACCTTGCGGTTCGACACTGAGGTGCACACTTGCTCTTTCTTCAAGTTTGGATTTATCATGATATGTGCATGATGGAAAGGTCAATGCTTGTGAAGGATAATTTCTTTATTGTTGTCGTATATATATTAGCTTGTCCAGTAAATAAATGATTATCTGTTATATCTTCATCCAGTTAATATATATTTGGAGATATGGTCAAGTGTGTGACTGAGCTATTTTGCAGGTCGAATTGTCGTACTTCGACCATGGAGGCATCCTTCAATATGTCATTCGGAACTTAACCAAACAGTGAGGAGCAGGGTTTCTGTGCCAACTTCTTGGTGTTTGTATTGGTGAAAAAGGCTTGCTCAAAAACACAGTTCCAAGGGATTCAATAATATTGTGAGGGGAGGAGGAGGAAGTATAATTTGTTTCAAACATTAATGACATTTGCTTAGAATGAAACAAAACTTTATATCCCCGCCAGTGGTTTGGTATACATACTTGTGATTTGGTTGATTGAGTTTCTACGTCAAATAGCAGACCAAATGTTCCCTACTTATAGTGTCTAGAGTTGTCCTTGAAAAATAAGACCACTTATCCAAATAAGAGATAAATAGGTTTAACGCACTCGACATTGCGTGCGCCTAACAGATTTTTTTTTTAAAAACATAGCCTTTCGGCAACGACACAAAAACAACCATTTTTTTTTTTTTTTTGTAATTTCACACCTATAAATATCTCATTTCATCATATCATTTTCTCCACACCAAATTCATCCTTCTTTCTCTAGTTTTCTTTTTATTTTTGCTCTCCATTTTTCTTAAAAAAATGTCTTCCCCTTCGGAATCTTCAACCGGCTACTCTTCTCATGGCACCGACGACGAGATTATGTTGATGATGATGAACATCCAAGCTGTTGTCACTAGACTCTTCGCCGCCAAGAAAAACAAGAAGGGGAAGAGGACGGTGGTACACCGCGATCGGGAGGCGGCGTTACAAGAATTGATGTCCAACTACTTCAATGACAACCCGACGTACAGCTCTACATTTTTCCGCCGGCGTTTTCGGATGTACAAGCATCTATTCTTGAAGATTTGCGAGGCGTTGAAGCATAATATACCCTACTTCAAGCAGAAACAAGATGCAACTGGCAAATGGAGTCTGACGTCGGTGCAAAAATGCACAATAGCCCTTCGCCAACTAGCCACCAGTGGAGCGCTGGATACATTCGATGAATACGTAAAGATCGGAGATAGCACGGACTGTCTTTGCCTCCGGAAGTTCTGCAAAGCTGTCATCGAGCTCTTCGGTGACGTGTACTTGAGGAGGCCAAATGCTCAAGACACCGCTCGTCTGCTGCAAATGCACGAGGAGAGGCACGGCTTTCCGGGGATGCTCTGTAGCCTGGACTGCATGCACTGGTTGTGGAGGAACTGCCCGAAGGCGTGGGCGGCTGCCTACACACGAGGAAATGTGGGCGCGCCTTCCTTGATTCTTGAGGTCGTGGCGTCTCAAGATTTATGAATCTGGCCCGCCTTTTTTGGAGTAGCCAGCTTCAACAACGATATCAACGTCCTCAATCAGTCGCCCTTGTTTGAGGACGTGCTTGAAGATAGGGCTCCGCCGTACGAATTTGTGGTGAACGGAAAGCATTACAACGACGGTTACTACTTAACCGATGGGATCTATCCTGATTGGCCGGCTCTGATCAAGGCTCCTCCGCTTGCAACAGACCTAAAGTCGGCGCGGTTCAAGAAGATGCATGAAGTGGCGAGAAAGGATATCGAACGGGCATTCAGTGTTCTTCAAGCCCGATGGAGAATTATCCGGAACCCGGCGCGAAACTAGTATACAAAGCACCTCCGCAACATCATGTTTACGTGCATTATTTTGCGCAACATGATCATTGAAGAAGAGAGGGAGGATGTTGTGAACTGGAGGGAGGACACAGAAACGACGGCCGGTGATGTGGACCTGGTCCCCACTCCGCTGTCTTGGAAAGATTATCTCAAACGGGACGCCACGTTGAGATATACAAAGAAGCACTATCGGCTCACCAATGATTTGATCGAGCATGTTTGGAGCCAATTTGGACCAGTTGACGAGTAGGATGTATTTTATTTTTAAAATTTCAATCAATGTATTTTTTTTTTCAATTAATGTATTGTACTAGTTATTTATTTAAATTAATTAAATTTTCAAATTTTCTTATTAAAATTAATGTAAAATACAAATTCAGAAATTAGATAGAGACACAACATAGAGATAGTCCCACTGCAGTTCACTATCTCTATCTTCAAAAAACCCTTAGAGACACCCTTTAGAGACACTACCACTGCATGTAGAGTCTTAGTATCATATGTAAAAAAGATCGTGAACGGTATAGTGTGGTCAATAATTGATTTGTTAAGATTGATAATCAATTATGGTTACAACTTATGTTTATAAATTAAAATCGATTCAGATAATTGGTGAATATTACTATACAAGTTTGAGACGAGAATAATTAATGAAATTAAATACTCCCTCCATCCACGAAATGATTGTCATTTTTACTACTTAAGTTTGTCCACGAAATGGTTGCCACTTTTGCTACTCCACTCACATTTATTGTGGGACTCTAACTCCATTCACAACAATAAAATAATTTCGCGTTGATTTTCGATGGGTTACTTACTAGTTGAAACAAATAATCTCAATTTTGAATCAACCATGGTGTGAATTTAAAAGTTAATTAAAATAAAATCATTAAATCGATGAATCCAATAAAAGAATATAGATGATGATTTTCATGTATAATAACAATATTGGAATCAGTTTTCTAGAAAAAGACAAAATTGGGATTAGCGGTGAAAGCGCCCGTGACAAATAAATCGATGCATTTGGAGCAACCATAAAATTATATCGTAAGTTATAAAAGAGTTAATTTTTAGGAAAACACGAAACATTTTTATGCATTCCAAACCCTGTATTAGGACAATGTACTGACATCCTAATACTGTGTGAGCCATCATATTCGTGTTTTTACTCCCTCCGACCCCATATTTATGCATAGTTTCAGTGGGTATAGATTTTAAGAAAATCTTGGAAAGTGAAATGTAAGTAGAAAAAAAATGGATGTAAGTGGAAATAAGGTTCCACATTATAAGGGTAATAAGTGAAATAGTTATTTCCTAAAATGGACTATGCATAATTTCAGAGAACAGATAAAAAAGGAAAACTATGCATAATTTTGGGGGTCAGAGGGAGTAATTGAGAGGGTCATAGTTGAGTACTACAATGTTACTTTGTCCATATTATGTGTGTGCGTGTGAAATTAAGATATAAAAATATATTATGAGTTTTAATATTACTTCTTCCGTTCACAAATCAAATATCCATTTGGGTTCCGACACGGAGATTAAGAAAATTGATAAAGTTGTTTTGAGTGAGGTAAAAGTTAGAATGTAGGAGTAGTAGGATATGACAAAAAAATAGTGGTATTGATAAAAAAATGATGATATTGACCAAAAAGTAGAAATAAAGTTGTTATGATGACAAAAAAGTAGGAATAAAGCTGTTGGGAGGTGGGGCCATCAATGGGAAAGGGTAGTAAATAAAGGAAAAGTATGAAGGTATGGTTGTACAAAAAGGTAAGTAGGTATTTGATTTATGGACAAAAAACTATGGGTAAGTAGATATTTGATTCGTGGACGGAGGGAGTAAAATTTATATATAATAGATTAAAAAAAACTCTGGTTTTCAACTTGTGATTTTTTTTTCTTGTTTTTAGATGTGTCAGCACACGCACATTAGATGGGAAGGATGATGTAGATAAATATATTTGTTTTCCTGTAAATCTGAAATTCTGCAATTAGGGAAAAAAAATGCTTCTTAAAAAATGAGGTGGTGTACAAATGCACAACCATCAACACTATATTAGAGCACTAACCAAGCCGCAATGTTGGAGCTTGAACAATTAAAACTGGAAAATTGCTAGACAATATACATGGTGATGGTCCCGGTGTTGGGAAATTTAGTAAAATTTTGATTGATTCCAAAACCAACTGACCCCAACCGAGTAGATGTTGTTATATCCTAATGTTAGTATTTTAGGCTCGCTGTTTGAGCAATGTTCAGATTTTATCTTTACAGGACTCCAGCTGAAGACGGCAACATGGCTATACTCGGATAGAACTTCGGATGGAAATTCGGATGTGGAACATCAGATATAAGAAAGACAACTGAGCATTCAAGCCAACCGTTCGGATATAGAATGATGGTCCTGAAACGAGTTACTGGTGTATGGGGGGGGGGGGGAATACACCAGTTAGGATTTTTCAACTTTCGAAAAACTTAACACTTGAAAACAACTTCAACTGAGTAAAAGGACTCAGGTGGGATCTCACAGCTGAGTAAGCAAACTCAGCTGGAAGAGCGGTGCTGTGCGGAATGTGGTGGAAAAAAAAACTCGTTAAAAACAACTCACGCAAACCAGCTCGGTTGGTCAAGAACCAAAATAGCTCGGTTGAAAAAGTGCAAAAGAGGTTTGAATGCTGGTTAGTTCGGTCAGTTAGAAATGCAATATGGACTGAATAAAAATAAACACGACACACAAGATTTACGTGGTTCGGAGATAACTCCTACGTCCACGGGGAGATGTGAGTCCACACACCTCAGTCCAAGTTCTTCTGGACAGAACCACTCAGCTTACGCGGGCTGAGTAACCGTTACAGTTTAGTTTCCGGGCACTAAACAGCCTAAGTCAAGTTTACGGGTACTTGATGACCTGACTACTCAATTACAGGAAGAGTAAGGTCCTAGCACACTTTTTAGGGTGTGAGAAAGGGTAGGATTTCCAACTACAGCTCGATCAAGAATGAGAGCTGGATCTAAGGCTTGAACGAATAAACACTCAACCTAAGATCAAAAATAGTTTCGAATTCTAGGAACCCTCAGCTACTAATGTTCTCTCAAATTGGAACTCTCAGCTGCTGATGCTCTTAGATGATGATTTTGCAGATTTGCTTTGATTTCTCTCGAGAAAGCTTTTGAATTTTTCGTCGTCTATATGTCTATCTGCATCTCTACTTCTCGAATGAGAGGATGCCTCTATTTATAGGCGGAGAGAATCAACTAGCCGTTGGAGGAGCAGTTGATCTCTGATCGGTTGAAAGCGATGGCTTGTCTCTCATCTCTGCAGACTTTCCCGATATGGCATCTGTGCTCCTCTGCTTTCCATCTGTGACAACCTTGTGTTGGGCCAAATGGGGTAATGACTGAACGGTCAAACCCTCATGTGACTTCCTTTTGAAATTCAAATCTTTGACAGTCAACTTCGGTTTGTCGGTTGAAAGTCTTGACCTTCATCTGAGTGATCTTCAGCTGATGTTCCGATCTGTCGAGTTCTCAGCTGACTTTGAACTTCAAAACAGTTGAACTCCTTGTTCAGATTCTATAAGTGAGGTTCTGAAACTGAACCCTCAGTTGTCTTCCACTTCTTTACTCAGTTGGGTTTGAACCCTCAGATGATTTCTTTTTCATCTGATGTTCTCTTCCTTTCAACTGTTTCTCATTTGATGAACGCTCAGTTGGTTTCCTTCAACTGATGTTCTGAAGACTTCCCCTTGTTTACATCTGAACAAATGAACTCTCAGTTATCTTTCTTCACAACTGATGTTCTGTCTGAGTGACGCCTTGTTGCCATCTTCAGCTGGAGACCTGTAAAGATAAAATCTTAACTTTGCTCAAACAGCGAGCCTAAATTCTAACATTAGGTACTGGCAACATCTACTCGGTTGGGGTCAGCCGGTTTTGGAATTCATCAAAACTTATACTAATAAATTTCCCAACAATTTCCCCCTTTTTGATGATGCCAAAACCACTTACAACTTGAAACCACTACTGATCTAAACCTCACTAACTTATCTAAAATCTCAGTTGAAATTCTAGACAGTCTATAAGATAAAACATCAAAGGGTTAGCACAGTTATAACATGAAATTGAAAGACTTTGTGATTCATAGCTTGGACAATGAGGAATTGTTCATCAAGGTGAATCGTATTATATACTTTGAAGTTTTTGTTACAACTGAAGGTTACAAAGTTAAGCGCAAAACATAGAAAGATACAACAGTTGCTTCAAAAACTACAACATCCAAAAACATTATCAGCTCAAAAACTTTGACAGCTCAGAAATACTGTTGACCGTACTTGTTGAAGATACGGTTGAAGATCTCCTTCTTCGCTTCCGACTCAATCCCAGTGTTGACGCCGTGTTCCTTGCATATTTGCCTCGCCTCAACCAAGATCGTATTTCTATTTGGCGTGCTTGTGCCTTTGATCATCGGAGGGTGGTATATGCACTTCTTTGGAACTGGAACAGTGTTGGGATCAAGCTGAGCATTCAACATAGCTCGCTTGAACTGACTAAACATTCCAGGGTCTCCAGATCTGAGTTCCCACAGGGCTTCCTTGAAGGCTAGCCTTGGGTCTTCAGTCGAGTAGACTTTCCTGTAATAGAAGTCATTGACGAACTCATGCTTGAACTGTTCCCAGTCATCGTTCCACTCCGCATTCATCCACTTGTCAACATGTGGGTATCGAGATGGGAGCGGAGCGTTCTTCTGCAGCTGATGCGTTGACTTTCTAGCCTCAGCCTTCATCTGGTGCTTGTTGATTCTTCGCACACTCCGGCTGGTTTTGTTTCTGTCGACGTTCTTCTCCACCTTGGCGAGCTCCTTCTCGAACTTGGCTACCTTTTTGGCCTGATCGGCAGCGAACTTCTTGATCCAAGAGGGATTCAAGTACTTCTCCTTAGGCACCTCAATAGCTTTGGCAGCTTCGATACAGTCTTCAACGGATATCCCGTCAAGTTCTGCATCGAGCTCGGCTGTGAGCTCGGCTACGAGGTCGTGGGAGACTTCCAGTTCGGGCTGCGACCCTTCAGCTGGCACTCCTTCTCCTTGCTGGAGAACAGCTTTCCCTTGTCCATCCCCAGCTGCCGGCTCCTTGTCTTCCCCAGCTGCTGGCTCCTTGTCTTCCCCCTTTTTGGCATCATCCAAAAGGGTGGCAACAGTGCCATCCAGAGAGGTCAACTTGGCTTCAGCTTGTTGAATGTGGGAAAACAGCTCTTCAACAGCGTCCTTCTCTTCTACCTTCTTCGCCAATTCTAGGTCTTGGCGCTCCTGCTCAGCTCGCTGCATAGCTGCAAAAGTCACAGAGACCTCTTTGTGGAGGGAGACGAACTCAGCTCGGAAAGAGGCGAACTGAGCCATCCACTCCTGGTCCTGAGTCTGCTGGGACTTTGCGAGGTCAGATTCAGCAACGGTCTTGAACACGTTGAAATCCGAGCTGAGACTCTGAACGGCCTTCCTTAGAGCCGAGACCTCTGAGCTGGAAGAAGTGGAGAGATCTTCGAGCTTGTGCTGCAGAGAAGAGGAGAGGTGATCTAGTTGATTCTTCAGGCTGGCATTTTCTGCCATCAGCTGCTGCATCCTGTCAGCTTCTTCCTCCTTGCCCAGCTGGATCTTGGACAACATCTCCGTCCTCAGCTGGTTGACCCTCTCCGAGATCAGCTCGCAGATGGTGTCAGTTGAGAGAGCTGGCTGATCGGAGGGTCCGAGCAGAAGTTGTGGTTGTGGCTGGGCAGCAGACTCCGCGACAACCATGGCAGATCTGCTGGCGAGGTAGGCCTTGAGCTTGTCTTCTTCTCTCTTGGCCGCCTCATCAGCTGCGTCGACGTCGTCCATGCAGGAGGCATTTTTGGCGAGCATGTCATCAAGAAAGTGAACAACTTCAGGGTTATTGCACAGCTCCCTAGTGTGTGTCCCTTCTTGGATGCTTTTGTCCAGACGTCGTCGGAGCACAACCACCTTTTGGTTGTAAGCCACCTCCAAGCTCTGGTAGTCGAAGTACTCCCTCAGATTGGACTCTTCGACCTTTAACTTGTCCCAACCATGGATCTTGAGGGTCTCCTCCTTCACGTACCAGTAGCTGAATATGACACTGAACTGGTATAGAAGTTCTATCCCGAGAACAGAGAAAATGGGCATCGATGTTGCCTCGGGGAACATACCAATCAGCTTGTGGAAGCAGTAGCTGAGTCTTCCTTCATACTCAGCCAGGATCGCCTGGCGGTTGGCTTCTTCATCGATCTGAGGGGGGTCGATATCGAAAGTTATGGGTTCGATGGTTTCATCAACGTTGGCCGAAGAAGTGGTCACAACGTTGGCATCGAGCGAGAGGCTCGGAATATCTAACTGAGGACCAGTTGAGAGAACTGGATCCTCTTTGGATGGAGAGTTGGCTGGCTGGAGGATTTCTTCAGTCACAAGTAGGTTAACCTGGCTGGCATCAGCTCTAGACCGACTGTCGTGGGACTCCTCAGATGAAGAAGAGTCATCTGAGGAGGAGCTGGCATCCACCACTTGGATCTCCACGTCTCCACCTGCTTCCTCAGCCACGTCCTCCTGGCGAGGTTGAAGAATAAACCCAGCTGGGTCAACCGATTGACTGGATTCGGTTGACTCCTTCGCCTCAGCCGGCTTGACCACCACTGGACTTGTTGTGGATGGTTGAGCCGCTGGCTGGATGATTCTTATCCTTGGCCTCTTCTGCAGAGGTTCCTCCTCTTCCTCCTCTTCGTCTTCTTCCTCCTCAGCTACCTCTTCCAGCTGGCGTTTCGCCGACTTAGTCCTCGAAGGGCGACGAGCAGCTGCCTCCACAGCTGGCTTGGGGACACCCTTGGGGGTGTAGACAGCTTCTACAACATCCCTGGCCTTCTTGGCTGAGGGGAACAGTGACAGCTTGCTGACTGGAGTGTCCTCACTCCCTTCCCATGTCAGCGGCAGACCCTTTGTGGCTTGGAGGATGAGGGCTGATATCTTTGTTCCGAAGTTGAGAGTCCCCTTGACACTCAACAGAACATCTCCGGACTCAGCTGTCGTCTCGGATATCTTCTGCTTCTCCGACAACAGTTGGCTCTCTATATATCCCAACCAGTCGACCTGGTGCATCTCTTCCAGGGCCTTCTGTTGCTTGAGCTTAGGACGGCTTATGTCCCCGAAGGCTCCACCATATGCGAAGATGCATTTGGAAATTACATCGAAAAGAAGTCGGTGCTCCGGCTTCAACTTTGTCCTTTGCATGCTCCCCTTCAATGGTTCGGGAACAAGAAGAATGGTTTGAAGGAAGGCATCAGCTTCCTTGTCAGAAAAGTTCCCCACCACGTCTGTGGCTTCACGGTTTCTGGGGATGAGCTTCTCCAGCTCCTTCGACACCTTTATCTCCACAACGGAGTCTTCTACTGTTCGGGAGGTTCTGTGGCGTTGCTTGCACGGGATGATCGTGACAAGCCCGTCATTTGCGACTCGTTGCAGATTCCGGTAGAAATGTACGATCTGCTTCCTGAGCAACAGGGCCGGAGAGAGGGTGGCCCAATCAAGCAGATGGTGGTCGGAGAGGATGGCGGCGATTGGAGCGAGCTCAGGCGAGGAGAGAGCCGCTCTGGATAATATCTGTTCGAAATGAATCTTCGACATCACCATGTCGAACGATTCCTGGAACGTTGCAGGCTCTGAGGAAACCATCTTTTTAGAAGCTTTTGACTTGGGCGCCATCTCGAGGAGATATATATGCAAAGAAAGAGTGAAAGACTTTACTGGAAAATGCGAAACAAGATTTGAGAAGATGATGAATAGTGAGTAAAGATATGCACGAAAAAAGAAGGTAAGGATCACTTCCTGATTTGCCGTATTATATAAGCTTTGACTCGGATAAAATCAACGGCTGGGGTTAAATCGCGCGAATCTATTAACGGCTGTGATTTCGCGACTGTTGAGTAATTTTGACTGATATACCACGCGCGCGAGTGAGAAGGTGAATAGTTTGAGGTGTCAGCCCAGTCGCACTATAAAGTAAGGCTATAGGTGTTCAGCCAGACTTTACATTAAATGCGATATGATGGCTTGTTTAGTCTAGCTGACATGTTCAGGAATGTTTGAATTTATTTCAAACATTCTCATTTAATATCATAACACCTTCAGTCATAAATGATACCTGCCAGCTGATGTCTGAATCAGCTGTGTTCATTTGTTGAATTCCTCAGTTGCCGCATACCATCAGCTGACTCGAGTTCGTCTGTTCAGCTGACGTCTGTTCCATTGTTGCAGCATACCATCAGCTGACTCAAGTTCATCTCCTCAGCTGTCGTTTGATGTCCTCAGTTGGCAATTCGTATCTGATATTCCCCTTTCAGCTGAGCTTCCCCCTTCATCTGAGCTTCCCCCTTAAGTCGATATCCGATTCTTCAGCTCGGATGAATCCTTATCAGCTCGGATGACTCTTCTGCTCGGATGACACTTCAGCTCGGATGAGTTTTTAGCTCGGATCCAAAAGTCCTAGAAGATCACACAACATCTTGAACCGGGCTTCAGGAAGAGGTTTGGTGAGGATGTCAGCTCTCTGAATCTCAGTTGGGATCTTTTTCATGGACACATCCTTCTTCTCAATATGATCTCGGATGAAGTGATGACGAATATCGATATGCTTAGTCCGAGAGTGATGAACAGGGTTTAGAGAGATAGCTATGGTACTCGAGCTATCACAATGTATGGGAACTTGTCCAGTTGAGACTTCATAATCTCTCAGTTGCTGCTTCAGCCACAATACTTGCATGCAACAGCTTCCGGCAGCCATGTACTCTGACTCGGTTGTCGAAGTAGCAACACACACTTGTTTCTTGGAGAACCATGAAACCAGCTTGCTTCCCATGAACTGACAGTGTCCAGAAGTAGACTTTCTGTCCAACCAATCTCCTGCTAGGTCGGCATCTGAGTATCCAGTCAGCTGGATATTGTCATTAGTTGGGTACCACAATCCAACATTGACAGTTCCCTTCAGATACTTAATGATATTCTTTGCTGCCAACATGTGTGCTTCTCTTGGTTGGACTTGAAAACGAGCACACACTCCAACTGCGTATGAAATGTCTGGTCGGTTGGCAGTTAGGTAGAGCAGCGAACCGATGATCCCTCTATACTGGCTGGCATCAATGAGCTTTCCCTCAGCTCTTGGTTCGATCTTCCAGTTCGTGTTCATAGGGATCTTGGTTGTCTTACTTGTCTGCAATCCGAACTTGGTGATGAGCTCCTTTGTATATTTGGACTGGTTGATGAAAATCCCTTCAGGTGACTGCTTCACTTGTAATCCAAGGAAATAATTCATCTCGCCCATCATTGACATCTCGAACTTTTCCTTCATAAGATCGGAGAATTTCTTGCACAGCTCCTCCGACTTGGACCCGAAAATGATGTTATCGACATAAATTTGCACGACAAGTATATCTTCACCAACTTTGATGGTGAACAGAGTTTTATCAACTGAACCTCGTTTGAACCCTGAGTCCAGAAGAAATCCACAAAGAGTGTCATACCATGCTCTTGGTGCTTGCTTTAGACCATAGATAGCTTTCTTCAGCTTGTACACTCTTCCATCTCCAGTCTCAAAACCAGGAGGCTGTTCAACATATACATCTTCTTTTATATCTCCATTGAGGAATGCACACTTCACATCCATCTGATATACTTTGAACTTGTGATGTGCGGCATAAGCTAGAAAGATCCGGATGGCTTCCAGCCTTGCAACTGGTGCAAAAGAATCTTCAAAGTCAATTCCTTCTTGTTGGCAGTATCCTTGAGCTACCAACCTTGCTTTATTCCTCACAATGAATCCAATGGCGTCTCTCTTGTTTTTGAAAATCCACTTTAGTCCAATCACCTTGACACCATTTGGTCTTTCTACCAACTCCCATACACAGTTGCGTAGAAACTCATTCAATTCTTCTTGCATGGCTGTTGTCCAGTGGACACAGTTGAGAGCTTCCCCAACATTCTTCGGTTCTGGAACATCAGCTACAAAGCAAGAAATCATGGCAACATCTCCAGCTTGCTCGAACTCCTCTAGAACTGCCAATTCCTCAGCATATTGGGCATAAGAGTTGGATTCTTCCTCGGTTGATTCTGGATTTGCAACTCTGCTCCGTGTGCGCACACCCTCAGTTGGATCTCCGATGATGTCGTTGGTGGAATGAACTTCATACCATCTTCGGTTGCGTCTTCCTTCTTCTTCCAACAGTGGCTATTCAGACATCTGAGTTGGAGTCTTCAGAGCTGGTGATTGATCAGCTGTTGAGTCTGGATCCTCAACATTTACAATAGATTGAACTGAGCTCGGTTGGGCATCGGATGCTGATACAGTTGGAGGGACATCAGCTGAAGTTCCCCCTAGGGACGAGCTGAGGTCTTCGCATTCATCTTCAGAGGAGTATGGGTCCTCATCCTCAGTTGCCCATACCAGTGGTTCAGCTCGGTTCTTTTCCCGAAGAGCTTGCGATCTGGTGAGAACTGGTAGAACAGCTGGATCCGCGTGTTGATCCTTTACCTGTTCCCTGCACTCAAAGGTAGATTCATCAAAACTAACATGAGGTGTTATTTCCACAACACGAGAGTTGTTATTGAAAACTCTATATGCCTTGATCCGAGCTGCATATCCAAGAAATATGCCCTTCGAAGCTTTGGCATCAAAAGTTTTCAACTGAGTCTTCCCATTGTTGTGAATATAACACTTAGATCCAAAAACACGAAAATAAGAAATATCTGGCTTTCTGCGTCTCCACAGCTCGTAGGGCGTCTTTCCCAACTGCTTGGTGAGAAGAGATCGATTCTGTGTGTAGCATGCTGTGTTGATCGCTTCAGCCCAAAATCTCTTAGGTAGTGCTGAGCTCGCTAACATGGATGTGGCTGCATCCTTCAGAGTTCTATTTCTTCGTTCAGCTACGCCATTCTGTTGTGGAGTGCGTGCGGCTGATGTCTGATGGGTTATGCCATTCCTTTCGCAATACTCAATGAAACTCCGTTCCACGATCTGATCTGATAGATATGATCTTCATCTCTTGTTGGTTCGATATCCGATCCATTAGCTTGGGCAGCTCATCTCGGGTTTCACTCTTGTGGCGCATGAAGATGGTCCACGTATATCTTGAGTAGTCATCAGTTACAACCAAAGTATATTCGTTTCCGTTAATGCTTTTTGGTGTAACTGGTCCGAAGAGATCCATGTGGATCAGCTGTAACACTCTGTCAGTTGAAGGAGTTGACTTCAACCGGAAGGAGGTTCTAGCGAGCTTTCCCAGCTGGCATGCACTGCAGATGTGTGTTGTTGAAAACACTCGGTTAGGTATGCCTCTTGCATGTTCTTGTCTCGCAAGTCGGTTCATCGTCTTGAAGTTCAGATGGTTGAGCCTTTTGTGCCACAGCCAGCTCACATCCGAACTGCTCTTTGACAACAGGCAAGTGTCAGGGAGGCTGCTGTTCCAGTCAGCGTAGTATACATTCCCTGTTGGAGATCGATTTCCCAACAATATCACCTGCTTTGATCCGACATCTTTAACTCTGCAACCCTGTGCATCAAACTTGACAGAGAACCCATTATCACAGAATTGGCTGATGGAGAGCAGGTTATGCTTCAATCCATCAATAAAAGAGACATTAGAAATTGAAACATGATTGGTTTCAAGGGTACCGTAACCTCTGGTATAACCTTTTGAGTTATCACCAAAAGTAACTGATGGACCTTCTTTCTCCACGAAACTTCCAAGCAAATCCTTCAGATTTGTCATGTGTTTCGAGCATCCACTATCCATCACCCACATTGTTGTAGACGCCTTCTTCTTCCTCAGCTGTTTCTCCTGTACCTGCAAGGAGAAACTCGCTTAGGTCCCCAATTTCAGTTGGGTCCTGGAGGGTTAGAACTAGTTCCCTCTGGAACCGTGCATCGCTTTTCTCTGTACACTCGAATAGCCTTGTCATTCCAAATGATCTGCCCATTTTCATCAATTATAACAACACCCCGGTTATCCTTAGGCTTGTTGTTTGAAATGATGCTCTGTTTCTTGGGAGGAGTTGGATTTCTCCCATGTTGGGCTTTAGGAGGTGAGGCTTTCCCCCTGTTTTGATGGCAATTCTTATCCTGTTGAGTTTGTCTGTGAGGTCGGACGCCATTGTTGAATCTTCTTGGCTGATTCTGATTCCATTGCCTTGGCTGTTGACGATAGCTGTTCATGCCCGGATGTTGATTCATGTTGAGGCAAGAGTAACCATAGCTGTCGTAACTGTTCCATATAGGTTGACTCTGTTGGAACCTCTGATTGTTGTGGTGATGGAACCGTTGTTGATTATGTCGGTTGAAGCTCGGTCGGTTCTGTTGGTTCCATCTCTGCTGTGGTTGATTTGTTGGTCGGTTATCACGTCGGTTCTGAGCTTGGATATGTTGTCGATTTTGAGCTCGGTTCTGATTGCGACTCCGACGTCTCCGGTTCCTCCGTTGAGTCTTGGAACATTCCTCCTCGGTTATAGACTCCAGGGACTGTTTCGTTGGTGCTCCATCTGCAGCTCCTTTGCCTTTCTCAGCCGTAGTTGCCTTTATCGGTTGTGAGGGTGTTCGTTCAGTTGCATACTCAACTGTGTTAGGTTTGGCAACCATGACTTCCTCAGCCTTGGTGAAGGTAGCTGGTGGAATTCCAGTGTCCTTTGCCACGTCGTATCCGAGTCCAGACACATCATCCGTTTGCCGTCTGTATTTGATGAGATTCTCGATGATCTCGGATGACTGATATAGCTTTGTCAGGTTGTCCTTCTCAGTTTGAAGATCCTTGAGAAGAACAGCTATATGCTTGGTCTGGGCATCTGATGTCTTCATCAGCTGGTCGATCTGAGCCTTTTGCTTGTTCAATTGATCTGTTCCTTCAACTGTTCATCGGTTGAAGCCTCAGTTTGGTTGGCTGTACTCAGTTGACTTTTCAGCTGGTCAATTTCTTCAGCTTGTCTCTTGATCAGATCGTCCTTTTCGGTTAAGGAATCTTCAAGCTTGGCGAACTGGGCTTGAAGACTCTTAAACTCAACCGACTGCTGATGCAGTTCCTCACTGAGTTCTTGAAAATCATTCCAGGAGGGTTCCAACTCATCGCTCAGAGATTCCTGCATGTTAGAAGTATTGGAAGAATTTAAGCGAGCAGGATTAGATTGTACCTCAATATCATCTTGGTCGGTTCCAAGTGCCATGAGGCATTGATTCGGACTGATGACTTTGTTGGTAAAGGTCAGGTCATCCTCATCTTCAGTGTCTGTGAAGATGTCCATATCGTCAGCTGCCTCTTCAGCTACCATGGCCTTATTCTTTGCAGTTTGCTTCGCCCTCAGTGCTTCTCTTTCCTTCTTTGAGAGGTCTGGGCAATCGGCTTTGAAGTGTCCTTCCTTGCCGCATTCGAAGCAACCATTGGTGACTGGCTTTGAACTGTCTCGAGTTCGGTTTGATTTATAGAAACGTTTATATTTGCCGAACCGAGTATCCATATCGGCTAACTTCTTTGACAACGCTGCAATGTTCTGTTGCAGTTCTTCTCTGCTCGGCTCCTTTGCAATCGTGTCAGCCGACCTGGTTGGCCTTGACGATCTCGACTTTGAGTAGTCAGCTCGGAGGGCAACTGACTTTGATGCTGAGCCGACGTCCTCAATTCTATTTGTCTGACTTGAGGGCTGCGACCTCCTTCTGTTGACCTTATACTCATTTCCTTTCAAGATTGAGAACAATCTTTCAGTTCCCATTTCACCTAGGTCAGCTCGGCTCTCGTGGATATTTGTGAAAGTATCCCACTCAGCCGGTAGAGCTTGCAACACTTTGAGGTTTATCTCTCTTAGAGTGTATTTTCCTTTCCGGATGGATTGGATTCTTCTGATGATGTCCATAAACCGGAGCTCTAGCTGATCTATAGTCTCATCAGGTCGCAGACTGAAATTGTCAAAATCTTGACATGCATGCGAGAACTTGTTTTCCTTTGTCTCGTCGCTTCCTTCACTTAGCGAGGCCAGGATGTCCCACATCTCTTTTGCGGTCTCACATTCCTCTATCCAGGGCAGATAATCTTGTCCAACCGTGGACAGTATTGTGCTCTGAGCCCAGATATCCAGCTAGCTCACCTTGGCCTCCTCCGGAGTGTAGTCCTCTGGCTGTTTCTCCACATACTCCACCACTGCATCTCCATCGTTGGGATTTGTGGGAGTGCGAAGTATTCTGTCTCGTATGACGATTGGTCCAGATGTGAGAACTTGTTGCATCCTATGATGCTTGGACAAAAGGATCTTCTTCATTCGAGTTCTCCATGATGTATAGTTGACAACAGAGAACATGACTGTGATCTTGTCCTTGACGTCCATCTGCACAAACAAAAACAGGACAACAAAAAAATGCGAGCAAGAATGCACTAGCGTGAAAAGATCTGTTCAGTGGACCACTGAAGAAAATTCTCGAATTCACACCTCGTGAAACAGAGTCAGTAGTCTTTTGAACCACTGCTCTGATACCACTTGATGGTCCCGAAACGAGTTACTGGTGTATGGGGGGGGGGGGGGAATACACCAGTTAGGATTTTTCAGTTTTCGAAAAACTTAACACTTGAAAACAACTTCAACTGAGTAAAAGGACTCAGGTGGGATCTCACAGCTGAGTAAGCAAACTCAGCTGGAAGAGCGGTGCTGTGCGGAATGTGGTGGAAAATAAACTCGTTAAAAACAACTCACGCAAACCAGCTCGGTTGGTCAAGAACCAAAACAGCTCGGTTGAAAAAGTGCAAAAGAGGTTTGAATGCTGGTTAGTTCGGTCAGTTAGAAATGCAATATGGACTAAAAAAAAATAAACACGACACACAAGATTTACGTGGTTCGGAGATAACTCCTACGTCCACGGGAAGATGTGAGTCCACACACCTCAGTCCAAGTTCTTCTGGACAGAACCACTCAGCTTACGCGGGCTGAGTAACCGTTACAGTTTAGTTTCCGGGCACTAAACAGCCTAAGTCAAGTTTACGGGTACTTGATGACCTGACTACTCAATTACAGGAAGAGTAAGGTCCTAGCACACTTTTTAGGGTGTGAGAAAGGGTAGGATATCCAACTACAGCTCGATCAAGAATGAGAGCTGGATCTAAGGCTTGAACGAATAAACACTCAACCTAAGATCAAAAACAGTTTCGAATTCTAGGAACCCTCAGCTACTAATGTTCTCTCAAATTGGAACTCTCAGCTGCTGATGCTCTTAGATGATGATTTTGCAGATTTGCTTTGATTTCTCTCGAGAAAGCTTTTGAATTTTTAGTCGTCTATGTGTCTATCTACATCTCTTACATCTCCAATGAGATGATGCCTCTATTTATAGGCGGAGAGAATCAACTAGCCGTTGGAGGAGCAGTTGATCTCTGATCGATTGAAAGCGATGGCTTGTCTCTCATCTCTGCAGACTTTCCCGATATGGCATCTGTGCTCCTTTGCTTTCCATATGAGACAGCCTTGTGTTGGGCCAGATGGGGTAATGACTGAACGGTCAAACCCTCATGTGACTTCCTTTTGAAATTCAAATCTTTGACATTCAACTTCGGTTTGTCGGTTGAAAGTCTTGACCTTCATCTGAGTGATCTTCAGCTGATGTTCCGATCTGTCGAGTTCTCAGCTGACTTTGAACTTCAAAACAGTTGAACTCCTTGTTCAGATTCTATAACTGAGGTTCTGAAACTGAACCCTCAGTTGTCTTCCACTTCTTTACTCAGTTGGGTTTGAACCCTCAGATGATTTCTTTTTCATCTGATGTTCTCTTCCTTTCAACTGTTTCTCATTTGATGAACGCTCAGTTGGTTTCCTTCAACTGATGTTCTGAAGACTTCCCCTTGTTTACATATGAACAAATGAACTCTCAGTTGTCTTTCTTCACAACTGATGTTCTGTCTGAGTGACGCCTTGTTGCCATCTTCAGCTGGAGACCTGTAAAGATAAAAACTTAACTTTGCTCAAACAGCGAGCCTAAATTCTAACATTAGGTACTGGCAACATCTACTCGGTTGGGGTCAGCCGGTTTTGGAATTCATCAAAACTTATACTAATAAATTTCCCAACAACTCACATATTATCTTTACTTATCATCAAAATTCTAACATCATCATCAACAAAGAAATGCCTTTCTTTGCGTAATTAAATTCATATATTCTTCTCATTATTTCTTTTTAATTTATATATATATATATATATATATATATATATATATATATAACGATTTTATAAAGAAAATTCATGAAATTTCATTTCCTACTCAAATTAATCAAAATATACTCAATAGCTCTTTTACTTCTTAATTTCATTTTTATTTAATGAAATTCCTCATTATATTATAAATATATATTTTTTTCGAATTAAAAAAAATAAAATAATTATTTTCCAATTATTTTATAGCATCTTCAAATCTTCATATTTCTCTTATGAACATGAAGAAAACATCTTCATAAATTCATGTTAGACTCAAAACACTCATAAATATTTATATAAGTATTTTTCCTCATTTTCTTCGATTTTCCTCTTAAAAATTCAATAAAAATTAATAAAAATTATATTTCTTATTTTCTCAATTTTCATGCTTGTAAACTCACTCAAATATTCATCTAAAACATCTTAACATCATCATCATCATCATCAATACCATCATATTTCATCAACTCATTAAAAATTCATTTTTCTTCATTATAGCATATATTTCGAATTTTTCTATAAAAATCATAAAATTCATATATTGTCTTAAAAACACATCTTAATCATATTTTCATATATCATCATACTCATATTCATCATAAACATCATAAAATTCATAATTCAACATTTAATCATATTTTCTCCATTTTTAATCGAATAAAACCAATAAAAATGAAATAAATTCACCAAAAATTCATCATCACATATATGCATATAAATCACATGAAAAATCATAGTAAGCATATATCATCATCATATCATCAAATAATCACAAAAACTCATCAAGAAATTATTTTATCCTTGTTTTCTTTTTTAGTCGATTTTAGGGCTTTTTAGATACTTATTTTCTTTTATCTTTTAATACCCTAAATCATCCTTTAAACTTCATTTTGATCATAATCTCAACATCATATAAACCTAAGGTTTGCCTAAACATAAAGTAAATCATGCATACTTTCCTTATTTTCTTCACTTACATATACATATACAACTTTAAATGAATGGAATCATACTTAAAAATCATAAAACTTAAACTCTTCTTGGCTTGGAGTTTTGGATAGCTTGAAGGATGGAAATATGATGGATTTTTGTCACTCCTTTCCTTTCATGAAAAGATATACAAGGCATCAAGATCATAGCTTTGAAAAATAAGGATCAAGCCCTTATTTTGTATCCAAGAAATCGATGGATATGGTGAAGTTTCTAAGCTTGTTTCAAGCTTGAAAAGAAATGATAGAGACAGTAGCTTACTTCTTAAGGTGATCTTGAAGATGAAGGTGTTGATCTACATCAAGAATTCCTCAAGCACTTGCATGAATTCATCAAAGAGGTGTTGTATATATATATGTGTGTGTTTCGATGATGAAGGTGATGGAGTTGAGGAGCTGCTGCTCGATGTTGAAGAGGAGGAGGAAGAGCTGCTGATCTTTCTTCTTACGGCAGAGATAGAGATGCAGAAAGAGGGGCTGCTCTCTTTGGTGATCACAGCGACAGGAAGATGAAGATAAAAGGAAGCTGCAAAATCTGCTTCTTCTCGGCAAAGGGCAGTCGAGAGAGAGAGAGATGGGAGATGTTGGTTGTCCTAAAGAATTTGGACTGAGTTGTGTGGACTCACAACTCCCCGTGGACGTAGGAGTTCTCTCCAAACCACGTAATTCCTTTGTGTTGTGTTTTATGTTCAGTTACTTTCTGCATATCTAACTGTCCAACTAACCAGCACTCAAAACTCCATCTTTACATTTCAACTGATTTGGTTGTTGACCGACCTTGCATCTGAACGTGAGTTATTTTATACGAGTTATTTTTGTATCCACCACATTCCGCACAGCACCACTCTTCCAGCTGAGTTTTCTTACTCAGTTGTGATTCCAGCTGAGTCTTCTTACTCAGTTGTGGAATTTTTTCGGGGGTTGTTTTTAAAATTCCTATCTGGTGTATTCCTCCCCTCCCCCCCCATACACCAGAACTCGTATCGGGACCATCACCCGGTAATGAGTATCTGGTGCATGGGGGGAGGAAATACACAAGTAGCACTTTTCGTTTTGCTAAAGTTTTTTTACTGAGTTATACTGCTCAGGTCAGTTGGCTCGGCAACTGGAAAAGTCAGTTGAAGATGCTCTACAACTGAGTTGCTTAGTTGGAGCTGATCACACAGTTGGCAGCACAACTGACTCTTATGCCTGAAGTTCAGCTGTATGCACCAACTGAGGTTTTAAATCAGTTTTGCGTTGCGGAAGATGGTATCGTTTAGACTCGTTACAACAACTGAAACCTTTGTGAAAATAGGGAAGGTCAAGTTTCCAAATTAGTGCAGGTTGTAAAAATGCAATATGTATGCAATATGGTGGGTCAGTTAGTTAGGTAAACTGAATTTAAAGTACACAGTATTTTAACGTGGTTCAGAGATTGACCTCCTACGTCCACGACTTTCTTTTTGGGGAAGTAATCCACTAGATAAGCTTAAGCGTGCTTACCAAACGCCCCACTTGGATTACGGGTTCCAAGCAAACCTAACCAGTTCAATTACGGGTTCGAACAAGACCTTATAACACTTTTCCGGGCAAGTGTACAACCTAGTCTTAGATTCCGGGTTCTAAGGGACCTGTTCTTGAATTCCGAGTTTCAAGAGACCTGGTATTGGATTACGGGTTTTAAGGAACCTGATGACTTTGATTACGGGTTCAAAATCAGACCTAAGATTTTGGATTTTGGGGGGATATCCAACTAGAAAGCCTTCTACACTGGGAGGGTAGTGGAAGCTTCAACCTGAGGCTCCAGACTCAATCTCTTGCAAGAGAATCTGGCCAGACACAATACAAGCAAGAACCTATTTTCTAGACTCAATCAAGAAAGGGGGATTTCTGAGAGGCTAGATGGAAGAACAGGAGGAGGGATGAACGCTCCACTTCAACTGGACTTCGTGTGAGGTCTTCTTGCTTGGAGAAAAAGAGGTGATAAGTTGCTTCCGCTTCACTCTTGATTTTTCTCTCTTAGAACTTGTAACACCCCGTCTCTCAAAGTTTCCTAAAGTAGAATAGTTTTAGAAATAGAAAGTTTCCATAAAAGAAAAGTTTCCCAAAATAGCAGTTTTTTCGAATTTGCAAAATTCGGTGAATGAAAGCAAGATTATGTGAAGTGCATGTTTATATGATCTTATGTGACTAATGTATGCATGAGAATGTGAATTGTTGCAAAGATTTGCAGGAAAAGTCGAATTTCTGGTTTTTTGGTAAAAAACGTAGTTTTTTGTCTTATAGTGAAAAATTGAAAGTTGTCCGCTTTTCACCAAATTTTAATATGTTGTTCGTGATGAAATTTCATGAACTTTGGTATAAGTTTTGAGTTCAAAATCGTTCATGTCGGAAGTACACTGTGTAGTTGGACTGCATTTAATGTGGGGACCAAAGTCTTAGAAGAGTACACTTGTCACTCTCTCAACTAGTCAATCCATGGACACATGTCACTTCCACAATCCACCTTCCTTACTTTGGATGCAAGTTTCAATCCTAGCCTTCCATTTTAGAGATTGAAATCTAGTGTTCCATTTAAAACCTAAATACTCTCTATATAAGGATTTTTGAAGATCACAACTCTCCCCTCCTACCCTTATTTTCGGCGCCCTTCTCCACACACACACATGTATTTTCTTCTTCCAAGAATTAAGCCTTAGCTCTTGATCCAAGAGAATCCACCATAGAATTTTTTATTAAAGGTTAGAATCTTTATTTTTCTTCTAGATTCTTCATTTTTATGGTGAACAATTTTTGAAATCTTCCCTCTTTATCTCTAGGGAGATTTTCGGCCCTACCAAGTCTTCAAGGAGGAGTTCTTTAATCCTCCTACTCTTAGGTTACGATGATTCTAGCCCCTAAATGAACCTCTTTTGTGGAAGCAATTGCATGGAATTCTCAAACCCTTATATTTTCCCTCTTTGCCGATTTTTGGGGCATAACTGAGGGGTTTTTGATTCATGCTATTTATGATGAAATTAAAGCAAGATTTGAGGTTTAGGGAGCTAGATGTATCTATCCATGTGTAAATTTCATGATTTGAAATCCTCTTGCTCAATTATATGGAATTTTTGAAATATACTACATGTAGAAGTGAGATCTTGATGATGATGATTTTATATGCATGAGTTGAGCATGAAACCTTATTCTTGGGTAGATTTGGAGCTTATATGAATTTTTGAGAATTTATGCATGTTATATGATGAAGGTCGAAATTTTATGCTAGTAGAATTAGGGCTTTTTGATTGTAAGCTTGTAATGATGAATTGAGGATATATGATTCATTTATGATATATTTGAATACGTTTGGAAGTGGTTTGCGTGAAAATGAGAAACCCTAGCTCTAAGCCCTCCCATGGCCGAAAATATGCAAAAATGAATTGAGTATGATTGCTCCAAGTATGTTATGATAATATGATGCAAATGTGATTGATAATTTAGATGAGCATGATTAGGACTTATTTGGATTCCTAATTATCATGTTGTCTTGAAAGCATGTTGTCATAAGAGTCCAAGAAAAGTGAAGTTAAGTATGAAATGATGAAGTAGTAGCATGTTATGATGAGAAATGAAAGTAATCATGATGTAGAAGTATTTATACTTGCTAGATTATTTTAAAGCATGAATCTTTGCAAGTTGTGTGGTCTTAAGAGACCAAGCATGTTGAAGTTATGCATGACATGATCATATCAAAGCAAGCATAGATAAATAAAGTTATTAAGTAAGTTTAGTAAAGTGCAAAGAAGTAGTAGGAATCCTTTGATTTCCTTTGTTGTTAAAAGGCCTTCATTAAGAGTTAAGAATTATCCTTTTAAGATAGGATAAGTTGAAAGGATAAGATTCGTTTCTCGTATTCTGTTGCTCCATTACTAAATTGTGATTGATTGAAGGAACTTCCGGAGGAGAAGTGAAGTGAAGACGAGAAAGGAAAGCAAGTAGAAGCTAAGAAAAACGTCTTTAAGGTGGGCTTTTCTAAACCGATGACCTCTTTGGCCTCTATACATGTTGAAGCATGTTTAACTTGCTTTTTTCTCTAAGATATGAGTGTGATCCGTCTACTAGAAAGAAGAACGAATTCGGTCTCACACAAGGTGAGATTTGTGCACAATAGGAATCGTGAGCCTCCGGCCAATTATGGTGATTAGAAGGTGGCCTCCTTCTCTTCACTGTTAAATTAAAATTGTAGATATTTTTGGATTCACTCACTTATGTTTTAACCGGTCAATTAAGAAAGCAAAATGTTTTGGCTTTTGCCCAAGTTAATTCTTTATTAAAAACCCTTGGTGCTCAAGCTCAAGTGGCAAGTTTAAAACTTATTAAATTCTTAAAGTTGTAAAGCAAGTTTTTGGCATGTGTTCATTGAATACTTTGTACTCACGCCCTGCATTGGTTTTTCTTAAAAAGTACAGGTAATTTTAGCCGGGATGAGGGCAAGCTCGGAAGATTCCCCGTTTGTTTCAGTTTTGCCATGTTGGGAAATTTATTAGTAAAAGTTTTGATGAATTCCAAAACCGACTGACCCCAACCGAGTAGATGTTGCCAGAACCTAATGTTAGAATTTAGGCTCGCTGTTTGAGCAAAGTTAAGATTTTATCTTTACAGGTCTCCAGCTGAAGATGGCAACAAGGCATTACTCAGACAGAACATCAGTTATGTTGAAAGACAACTGAGAGTTCTTTTGTTCAGATGGAATGAGGGGGAAGTCTTCAGAACATCAGTTGTAAAGGCCAACTGAGGAATCGTCAGATGAGAAACAGTAGAGAGGAAGAGAACATCAGATGAAAAGGAAGTCATCTGAGGGTTCAAACCCAACTGTTTAAATACAAGGAAGACAACTGAGTGTTCAGTTTCAGAACCTCAATTGTAGAATTCAACCAAGAAGTCCAACTGCTTGAAGTTCAAAGTCAGCTGAGGGTTCAACGGATCAGAACATCAGCTGAAGACCACTCAGATGAAGATCAAGATTTTCAACCTACTAACCAAGGTTGACTGTCAGAAAGGTTAAGTTTTGAATTTCAAAAGGAAGTCACATGAAGGTTTGACCGTTCAGTCATTATTCCATATGGTCCAACACAAGGATGTCTCAGATGGAAAGTAGAAGAGCACAGATGTCATATCGGGAAAGTCTGCAGAGATAAGAGACAAGCCTTCGCTTTCAACGATCAGAGATCAACAGCACCTCCAACGGCTAGTTGATACTCTCCGCCTATAAATAGAGGCATTCTCTCATTCAAGAGGGAATATAGAAGCGAGACAGAGAAGTGCAATCACAAAAAGTGTTCGTGATCGAGCTGTAGTTGCAAAACCCACCCACACCCTAAAAAGTGTTTGCTAGGACCTTACTCTTCCTGTAATTGAGTAGTTAGGTTGTCAAGTACCCGCAAACTTGACATAGGTTGTTAAGTACCCGTAAACTTAACTATTAAGGTTGATAAGTACCCGTAAACTTATTGCAACGGTTGCACAGCCCGGGTAAGCTGTGTGGATCTGTCCAGAAGAACTTGGACTGCGGTGTGAGGATTCACATCTCCCCGTGGACGTAGGAGGGTTATCTCCGAACCACGTTAAATCTCGTGTGTCTGTGTTTATTTTCTTTCAGTTGATTTTTGCATTCTTATCTGATCAATCTAACCGACATACAAATTGCATATCTGCGCATTCTCAACTGTTTTGGTTGTTGACCAACCCTGCACTAAAAGCGTGAGTTGTTTATAACGAGTTTATTTTTCCACCACATTCCGCACAGCCTCACTCTTCCAGCTGAGGTTGCTTACTCAGCTGTGAGATTCCAACTGAGTCCGTTTTACTGAGTTGAAGTAATTTTAAGAGTTAATTTTTAAAATCCCAACTGGTGTATTCCCCCCCCCATACACCAGTAACTCGTTTCGGGACCATCAAGTGGTATCAGAGCAGTGGTTCAAAAGATTGCTGACTCTGTTTCACAAGGTGTGAATTCGAGAAATTTTCTTCAGTGGTCAACTGAACAGATCTTTTCACGCTAGTGCATATTTGCTCGCATTTTTTTGTCCTATTTTTTTTGTGCAGATGGACGTCAAGGATAAGACCGTCGTCATGTTCTCAGTAGTCAATTATACGTCATGGAGAACTCGAATGAAGAAGATCCTTCTGTCAAAGCATCACAGGATGCAACAAGTTCTCTCTTCCGGACCAATAGTCATTAAAGAAAGAATAGCTCGCACTCCCACAAATCCTAACGATGGAGATACAGTGGTGGAGTATGTGGAGAAACAGCCAGAAGACTACTCTTCAGAGGAGGCCAAGGTGAGCAAGTTGGATATCTGGGCTCAGAGCACAATAATGTCCACAGTTGGACAAGATTATCTACCCTGGATAGAGGAGTGTGAGACTACAAAAGAGATGTGGGACGTCCTGGCATCGCTAAGTGAAGGAAGTGACGAGACGAAGGAAAACAAGTTCTCACATGCATGTCAAGATTTCGACAACTTCAGTCTGCGACCTGATGAGACTATCGATCAGCTAGAGCTCCGGTTTATGGACATCATCAGAAGAATCCAGTCCATCCGGAGAGGAAAATACACACTAAGAGAAATCAACCTCAAAGTGTTGCAAGCTCTACCGGCTGAGTGGGATACTTTCACAAATATCCACGAGAGCCGAGCTGATCTTGGTGAAATGGGAACTGAAAGATTGTTCTCAATCTTGAAAGGAAATGAGTATAAGGTCAACAGGAGGAGATCGCAGACCTCAGGTCAGACAAGTAGAATTGAGGATGTTGGCTCAGCCTCAAAGTCAGTTGCTCTCCGAGCTGATTACTCAAAATCGAGATCATCAAGACCAACCAGATCAGCTGACACGACTGCAAAGGAGCCAAGCAGAGAGGAACTGCAACAGAACATTGCAGCTTTGTCAAAGAAGCTAGCCGAAATGGACACTCGATTTGGCAAATATAAACATTTCTATAAATCAAACCGAACTCGAGACAGTTCAAGGCCAGTCACCAATGGTTGCTTCGAATGCGGAAAGGAAGGTCATTTCAAGGCTGACTGCCCAGATCTATCAAAGAAAGAGTGAGATGCTCTAAGGGCCAAACAAGCTGGAAAGAATAAGGCCATGGTTGCAGAAGAAGCAGCTGACGATATGGATATCTTCACTGACACCGAAGATGAAGATGAGCTGACTTCTACCAACAACGTCATCAGTCAGGATCAATGCCTCATGGCACTTGGAACCACCCAAGATGATATTGAGGTGCAGGAGAAACAGCTGAGGAAGAAGAAGGCGTCTGCTACAATGTGGGTGATGGATAGTGGATGCTCGAAACACATGACTAATCTGAAGGATTTGCTTGGAAGTTTCGTGGAGAAAGAAGGTCCATCAGTTACTTTTGGAGATAACTCAAAAGGTTATACCAGAGGTTGCGGTACCCTTGAAACCAATCATGTTTCAATTTCTAATGTCTCCTATGTTGATGGATTGAAGCATAACCTGCTCTCCATCAGCCAATTCTGTGATAATGGTTTCTCTGTCAAGTTTGATGCACAGGGTTGCAGAGTTAAAGATGTCGGATCAAAGCAGGTGATATTGTTGGGAAATCGATCTCCAACAGGGAATGTTTACTACGCTGACTGGAACAGCAGCCTCCATGACACTTGCCTGTTATCAAAGAGCAGTTCGGATGTGAGCTGGCTGTGGCACAAAAGGCTCAACCATCTGAACTTCAAGACGATGAACCGACTCGCCAGACAAGAACATGCAAGAGGCATACCTAACCGAGTGTTTTCAACAACACACATCTGCAGTGCATGCCAGCTGGGAAAGCTCGCTAGAACCTCCTTCCGGTTGAAGTCAACTCCCTCAACCGACCGAGTGTTACAGCTGATCCATATGGATCTCTTCGGGCCAGTTACACCAAAAAGCATAAATGGCAACGAATATACATTGGTTGTAACTGATGATTACTTGAGGTACACGTGGACCATTTTCATACGTCACAAGAGTGAAACCCGAGATGAGCTGCCCAAGCTGATGGATCGGATTTCGAACCAACAAGAAATGAAGATCATATCCATCCAATCAGATCGTGGAATGGAGTTTCTAAATGAAACCATCATTGAATATTGCGAAAAGAATGGCATAACCCATCAGACATCAGCCGCGCGTTCTCCACAACAAAATGGCGTAGCTGAGCGAAGAAATAGAACGCTGAAGGATGCAGCCACATCCATGTTAGCAAGCTCAGCTCTGCCAAAGAGATTTTGGGCTGAAGCGATCAACACAACATGCTACACTCAGAATCGATCTCTTCTCACCAAGCGGTTGGGAAAGACGCCCTACGAGCTGTGGAGACGCAGAAAGCCAGATATTTCTTATTTTCGCGTTTTTGGTTCTAAGTGTTATATTCACAACAATGGGAAGACTCAGTTGAAAACTTTTGATGCCAAAGCTTCGAAAGGCATATTTCTTGGATATGCAGCTCGGATCAAGGCATATAGAGTTTTCAACAACAGCTCTCGTGTTGTGGAAATAACACCTCATGTTAGTTTTGATGAATCTACCTTTGAGTGCAGGGAACAGGTTAAAGAACAACACGCGGATCCAGCTGTTCTACCAGTTCTCACCAGATCGCAAGCACTTAGGGAAAAGAACCAAGCTGAACCACTGGTGTGGGCAACTGAGGATGAGGATCCATACTCCTCTGAAGATGAATGCGAAGACCTCAGCTCATCCCAAGAGGGAACTTCAGCTGATGCTCCTCCAACTGCATCAACATCTGAAGCAGAACCAAACTCAGCTCGAACCATTGTCAATGTTGAGGATCCAGACTCAACAGCTGATCAACCACCAGCTCTGAAGACTCCAACTCAGATTTCTGAACAACCACAGTTGGAAGAAGAAGGAAGACGCAACCGAAGATGGTATGAAGTTCATTCCACCGACGACATCATCGGAGATCCAATCGAAGGTGTGCGTACACGGAGCAGAGTTGTAAATCCAGAATCAACCGAGGAAGATTCCAACACTTATGCCCAATATGCTGAGGAATTGGCAGTTCTAGAGGAGTTCGAGCAAGCTGGAGATGTAGCCATGATTTCTTGCTTTGTAGCTGATGTACCGGAACCGAAGAATGTTGGGGAAGCTCTCAACTGTGTCCACTGGACAACAGCCATGCAAGAAGAACTGAATGAGTTTCTACGCAACTGTGTATGGGAGTTGGTAGAAAGACCAAATGGTGTCAAGGTGATTGGATTGAAATGGATTTTCAAAAACAAGAGAGACGCCATTGGATTCATTGTGAGGAATAAAGCAAGGTTGGTAGCTCAAGGATACTGCCAACAAGAAGGAATTGACTTTGAAGATTCCTTCGCAGCAGTTGCTAGGCTGGAAACCATCCGAATCTTTCTAGCTTATGTCGCACATCACAAGTTCAAAGTATATCAGATGGATGTGAAGTATGCATTCCTAAATGGAGATATCAAAGAAGATGTATATGTTGAACACCCTCCTGGTTTTGAGACTGGAGATGGAAGAGTGTACAAGCTGAAGAAAGCTATCTATGGTCTAAAGCAAGCGCCAAGGGCATGGTATGACACTCTTTGTGGATTTCTTCTGAACTCGGGGTTCAAACGAGGTTCAGTTGATAAAACTCTGTTCACCATCAAAGTTGGAGAAGATATACTTGTTGTGCAAATCTACGTGGATGACATCATTTTCGGCTCCAAGTCGGAGGAGCTGTGCAAGAAATTCTTAGATCTCATGAAGGAGAAGTTCGAGATGTCAATGATGGGCAAGATGAATTATTTCCTTGGATTACAAGTGAAGCAGTCACCTGAAGGGATTTTCATCAACCAGTCCAAGTATACAAAGGAGCTCATCATCAAGTTCGGATTGCAGACAAGTAAGACAACAAGAATCCCTATGAATACGAACTGGAAGATCGAACCCGGAGCTGAGGGAAAGCTCGTTGATGCCAGCCAGTATAGAGGGATCATCGGTTCGCTGCTCTACCTAACTGCTAGCCGACCAAATATATCATACGCAGTTGGAGTGTGTGCTCGATTTCAAGTCCAACCAAGAGAAGTACACATGTTGGCAGCAAAGAATATCATTAAGTATCTGAAGGGAACTGTCAATGTTGGGTTGTGGTACCCAACTGATGACAATATCCAGCTGACTGGATACTCAGATGCGGACCTAGCAGGAGATCGGTTGGACAGGAAGTCTACCTCTGGATACTGTCAATTCATGGGAAGCAAGTTGGTTTCATGGTTCTCCAAGAAACAAGCATGTGTTGCCACTTCTACAACCGAGTCAGAATACATGGCTGCCGGAAGCTGTTGCATGCAAGTATTGTGGCTGAAGCAACAGCTGAAAGATTATGAAGTTGCAACTGGACAAGTTCCCATTCATTGTGATAGCTCGAGTGCCATAGCTATCTCTCTGAACCCTGTTCACCACTCTCGGACTAAGCATATTGACATTCGTCATCATTTCATCCGAGATCATATTGAGAAGAAAGATGTGTCCATGGAGAAGATCCCAACTGAGATTCAGAGAGCTGACATCTTCACCAAACCTCTTCGTGAAGCCCGGTTCAAGATGCTGTGTGATCTTCTAGGTCTATTGGATCCGAGCTGAAGATTCATCCGAGCTGCAGAGGATCCATCCGAGCTGAAGAGTCAGATATCCATCTGAGGGGGAAGCTCAGATGAACGGGGAATCTCAGATACGAATTGCCAACTGAAGACATCAAACATCAGCTGAACAGACGAACTCGAGTCAGCTGATGGTATGCGGCAACTGATGAACTCAACTGAGGTATACAGCTGATCTCGACATCAGCTGGTAGGTATCATTTATGACTGAAGGTGTTATGATATTAAATGAGAATGTTTGAAATAAATTCAAACATTCCTAAACATGTTAGCTAGACTAAACAAGCCATCACGTCGCATTTAATGTAAAGTCTGGTTGAACCTCTATAGCCTTACTTTATAGTGTGACTGGGCTGACACTCTAAACTATTCACCTTCTCACTCGCGCGCGTGGAGTATCAGTCGAAATTACCCAACAGTCGCATAATCTCGGCCGTTGATTTTATCCGAGTCAAAGATTATATAATATGGCAAATCTGGAAGTGATCCTTACCTTCTTATTTCGTGCATATCTTTACTTACTATTCATCATCCTCTCTACATTTGTCTCACCTTTTTCAGTAAAGTTTTTCCTTCTTCTTTGCATATATCGATTTGAGATGGCGCCCAAATCTAAAGCTTCGAAGAAGATGGTCTCCGCAGAGCCTGCTACTTTCCAGGAATCTTTCGACATGGTGATGTCGAAGATTCATTTTGAACAGATTCTATCCACAGCGGCTCTCACCTCGCTGGAACTTGCCCCTGTCGCCGCCATTCTCTCCGACCACCATCTGCTCGACTGGGCAACCCTCTCTCCTTCCCAATTGCTCAGGAAGCAGGTCGTACACTTCTACCAGAATCTGCAACGAGTTGCAGATGATGGGCTTGTCACGATCATTCCGTGCAAGCAACGACACAGAACCTCCCGGACGATAGAAGACACCGTCGTAGAAATTAAATATCGAAGGAATTAGAGAAGATCATCCCCAGAAATCGCAAAGCCACAGATGTGCTGGGGAACTTCACTGACAAGGAAGCTGATGCCTTTCTTCAAACCATCCTTCTTGTTCCCGAACCATTGAAGGGGAGCATGCAAAGGACGAAGCTGAAGCCGGCGCACCGACTTCTCTTCGACGTAATCTCCAAGTGTGCCTTCACGTATGGTGGAGCGTTCGGTGACATTAGCCGATCTAAGCTCAAGCAGCAGAAGGCACTGGAAGAGCTGCACCAGGTCGACTTGTTGGGCTATGTTGAAGGCCAACTGTTGTTAGAGAAGCAGAAAATTTCCGAGACGACAGCTGAGTCCGGAGAACTGCTGTTGAGTGTCAAGGGGACACTCAACTTCGGGACAAAGATCTCTGCTCTCATCCTCCAAGCCACAAAGGGACTGCCGCTGACATGGGAAGGGATTGAGGACACACCATTCAGCAAGTTGACGCTGTTCCCCTCAGCCAAAAAGGCCAGGGACGTTGTGGAGGCCGTCTATACTCCCAAGGGTGCCCCCAAGCCAGCTGTGGAGTCAGCAGCTCGCCGCCCATCGAGGTCCAAGCCAGCGAAGCGCCAGCTGGAGGAGGTGGCTGAGGAAGAGGAAGACGAAGAAGAAGAAGAGGAGGAACCTCTGCAGAAGAGGCCCAGGATCAAGATCATCCAGCCGGCAGCTCAACCTTCAACAACCAGTCCAGTGGTGGCAAAGCCAGCTGAAGAGAAAGAGTCAACTGAATCCAGCCAATCGGTTGACCCAGCTGGGTTTATTCTTCAACCACGTCAGGAGGAAGCGGCTGAAGACGTGGAAATCCAAGTGGAGGATTCCAGCTCCTCCTCAGATGACTCTTCTTCATTTGAGGAGTCCCACGACAGTCCAACAGGAGCTGATGCCAGCCAGGTAATCCCACCTGTGTCTGAAGAAACCATTGAGCCAGCCGACTCACCACCCAAAGAGGATCCAGTTCTCTCAACTGGTCCTCAGTCCGATATTCCGAGCCTCTCGCTCGATGCCAACGTTGTGACCATTCCTTTGGCCAACGTTGATGAAACCATCGAACCCCTTACCTTCGATATTGACCCCCCCCCCCCAATTGATGAAGAAGCCAACTGTCGGGCGATCTTGGCTGAATATGAAGGAAGGCTGAGCTACTACTTCCGCAAGCTGATTGGGATGTTCCCCGAGGCAGCCTCAATGCCCGTATTTGCCGTACTCGGGACGGAACTCCTCTACTAGTTCAGCGTCATATTCAGCTACTGGTATGTCAAGGAGGAAACCCTCAGGATCCATGGTTGGGACAAGTTGAAGGTCAAAGAATCCAACCTGAGGGTATACTTCGACTACCAAAACCTAGAGGTGGCTTACAACCAGAAGGTGGCTGTGCTACTACGACGTCTGGATAAGAGCATCCAAGAAGGGACAGACACCAGGGAACTGTGCAACAATCCTGGAGCTGTTCAGTTTCTTGACGAGATGCTGGCCAAGAATGCCTCATGCATGGAGGACGTCGACGCAGCTGATGAGGCGGCCAAGAGAGAAGAAGACAAGCTCAAGGCCTACCTCGCCAGCCGATCTGCCATGGTTGTCTCGGAGCCATCTGCCCAGCCACAACCACAACACCTGCCTGGACCTTCCGATCAGCCAGCTCTCTCATCCGATGCTATCTGTGAGCTGATTTCGGAGAGGGTCAACCAGCTAAGGCAGGAAGTGTTGTCCAAGATCCAGCACAACAAGGAGGAGGAAGCTGACAGGATGCAGCAGCTGATGGCAGAGAATGCCAGCTTGAAGACTCAGCTGGAACACCTTTCCTCCTCTCTGCAGCAGAAGTTCGAAGATCTCTCCACTTCTTCCAGCTCGGAGATCTCAGCTCTAAGGAAGGCCGTTCAGGGCCTCAGCTCGGATTTCAACGTTTTCAAGACCGTTGCTGAATCTGACCTGGCAAAGTCCCAGCAGACTCAAGACCAGGAGTGGATGTCTCAGTTCGCAAGTTTCCGAGCTGAGTTCGTTGCCCTCAACAAAGAGGTCTCTGCAACCTTTGCAGCCGTGCAGCGAGCTAAGCAGGAGCGCCAAGACCTGGAATTGGCCAAGAAGGTGGAAGAGAAGGATGCAGTCGACGAACTGTTTTCCCGTGTTCAACAGGCTGAGGCCAAGCTGACCTCCCTGGATGGCACTGTTGCCACCCTTTTGGATGATGCCAAAAAGGGGGAAGACGAGGAGCCAGCAGTTGTTGCTGGACAAGGGAAAGCTGTTCTTCAGCAAGGGAAAGGAGTGCCAGCTGAAGCTGAAGGATCGCAGCAAGAACTGGAAATCTCCCACGACCTCATAGCCGAGCTTACGGCCGAGCTCGATGCCGAACTTGACGGAGGAATATCTGTTGAAGACTGCATCGAAGCTGCCAAAGCTATGGGGGAGTCCAAGGAAAAATACTTGAATCCCTCCTGGATCAAGAAGTTCGCTGCCGATCAGGCCAAGAAGGTGGCCAAGTTCGAAAAGGAACTCGCCAAGGTGGAGAAGAACGTCAACAGAAATAAAGCCAGCCGGAGTGTGTGAAGAATCAACAAGCACCAGATGAAGGTTGAGGCTAGGAAGTCGACGCATCAGTTGCAGAAGAATGCTCCGCTCCCGTCTCGGTACCCACATGTTGACAAGTGGATGAATGCTGAGTGGAACGATGACTGGGAGCAGTTCAAGCATGAGTTTATAAATGACTTCTATTACAGGAAGGTCTACTCGACTGAAGACCCAAGGCAAGCCTTCAAGGAAGCCCTGTGGAAACTCAGATCTGAAGACCCTGGAATGTTTAGTCAGTTCAAGCGAGCCATGCTGAGTGCTCAGCTCGATCCCAACACCGTTCCAGTTCCGAAGATGTGCAGGTACCGCCCTCAGATGATCAAAGGCACGAGCACGCCAAACAGAAATGCGATCATGGCTGAGGCGAGACAAGTCTGCAAGGAACATGGCGTCAACACTCGGATCGAGTCAGCTGCGAAGAAGGAGATCTTTGACCGTATCTTCAGCAAGTACGGTCAACAGTATTTTTGAGCTGTCAAAGTTTTTGAGTTGATGAAGTTTTTTTTTGGATGTTGTAGTTTTTGAAGCAACTGTTGTATATTTATCTGTTTTGTGCTTAACCTTGTAACCTTCAGTTGTAACAAAAACTTCAAAGTATATAATACGATTCAACTTGACGCACAATATCTCATTGTCCAAGCTATGAATCGCAGTCTTTTAAATACCATGTTATAACTGTGCTAACCCTTTGATATTTTTTCTTATAGATTGTCTAGAATTTCAGCTGAGATTTTGGATCAGTTAGTGAGGATTAGATCAATAGTGGTTTAAAGTTGTAAGTGGTTTTGGCATCATCAAAAAGGGGGAAATTGTTGGGAAATTTATTAGTTTAAGTTTTGATGAATTCCAAAACCGACTGACCCCAACCGAGTAGATGTTGCCAGAACCTAATGTTAGAATTTAGGCTCGCTGTTTGAGTAAAGTTAAGATTTTATCTTTACAGGTCTCCAGCTGAAGATGGCAACAAGGCATTACTCAGACAGAACATCAGTTATGTTGAAAGACAACTGAGAGTTCTTTTGTTCAGATGGAATGAGGGGGAAGTCTTCAGAACATCAGTTGTAAAGGCCAACTGAGGATTCGTCAGATGAGAAACAGTAGAGAGGAAGAGAACATCAGATAAAAAGGAAATCATCTGAGGGTTCAAACCCAACTGTTTAAATACAAGGAAGACAATTGAGTGTTCAGTTTCAGAACCTCAATTGTAGAATTCAACCAAGAAGTCCAACTGCTTGAAGTTCAAAGTCAGCTGAGAGTTCAACGGATCAGAACATCAGCTGAAGACCACTCAGATGAAGATCAGGATTTTCAACCTACTAACCAAGGTTGACTATCAGAAAGGTTAAGTTTTGAATTTCAAAAGAAAGTCACATGAGGGTTTGACCGTTCAGTCATTACCCCATATGGCCCAACACAAGGCTGTCTCAGATGGAAAGCAGAAGAGCACAGATGCCATATCGGGAAAGTCTGCAGAGATAAGAGACAAGCCTTCGCTTTCAACGATCAGAGATCAACAGCTCCTCCAACGGCTAGTTGATACTCTCCGCCTATAAATAGAGGCATTCTCTCATTCAAGAGGGAATATAGAAGCGAGACAGAGAAGTGCAATCACAAAAGAATCAAGCGAAAGAAAAATCTGCAAAAATCCTATTCTAAGAACATCAGCAGCTGAGAGTTCAAGAGTGATAGAACATTAGTAGCTGAGGGGTCATAGAGTGAAAATCTGTCTTAGATCTTAGTTTGAGTGTTTATTCGTTCAAGCCTTAGATCCAGCTCTCATTCGTGATCGAGCTGTAGTTGGAAAACCCACACCCTAAAAAGTGTTTGCTAGGACCTTACTCTTCCTGTAATTGAGTAGTTAGGTTGTCAAGTACCCGCAAACTTGACATAGATTGTTAAGTACCCGTAAACTTAACTGTTAAGGTTGATAAGTACCCGTAAACTTATTGCAACAGTTGCACAGCCCGGGTAAGCTGTGTGGATCTGTCCAGAAGAACTTGGACTGAGGTGTGAGGATTCACATCTCCCCGTGGACGTAGGAGGGTTATCTCCGAACCACGTTAAATCTCGTGTGTCTGTGTTTATTTTCTTTCAGTTGCTTTTTGCATTCTTATCTGATCAATCTAACCGACATACAAATTGCATATCTGTGCATTCTCAACTGTTTTGGTTGTTGACCAACCCTGCACTAAAAGCGTGAGTTGTTTATAACGAGTTTATTTTTCCACCACATTCCGCACAGCCTCACTCTTCCAGCTGAGGTTGCTTACTCAGCTGTGAGATTCCAACTGAGTCCGTTTTACTCAGTTGAAGTAATTTTAAGGGTTAATTTTTAAAATCCCAACTGGTGTATTCCCCCCCCCCCCCCCATACACCGGTAACTCGTTTTGGGACCATCATGCCAAGTTTGAGATTTGAGTTTTCATGCTCATATCTCATCAACTTTATTATTCCGCTGCAAGATTTATTTATTCGATATGGTTGTAACCTTATTATTTTATTTGGGTCTGTAACCTAATCTTCGATGCATGCATTCTGAACCCCTTTGACCCCGAATCCCTTGATGCTTGAACAACTATCAAAACTTGAATCTTTTTCTTCAAACTAAAAAGTAGTTTTGGGCTTCCAACGGACCTCTTGAAAGTCTTTTGATAATCGAACCTTCAAGTTCTTTTGAGGTTTCAAGAATGAATGTTCATATTAGTTTCAAGCATGCTAGATCTCCTTGATAAACATGACTTCTATTTCTTTAATGCTTCAAAGTCATGTAAATAACTTAGACCCGAGCCTGCTAGGCGTCCCTCTTATTCCTTCATTTCAAAAGGGAGCGACATCACGTTTTACCCGTTCTACTCATCTTCACTCTAGAATCGGCGTAGAATCGTGATATGGTGTCCACCCTTCCAAAAGTAGAAGATAAGCGGGGTGGGTTGTTACAGAACTTCTTTGTTCGTTCTTGTGTCTGTGTAGAGCTCTGGTGTGGAGACCTCTATTTAAAGAGGGAGATCAAAATAGCCGTTGGAAAGAGTCGTTTGACATGTGCCAAAAGTATGGCACTCCACCTGCTTTTCAGGAAACTTTCCTAAAATGGTAATTGCGACCTTTGCTTTTTGCACGTCGCTGTTGTCGGCCCATTTATGGTAAGTTCTCCAACTGACTTATGCTTCCGAGTAGATTCAAATATGGACTGCAACTTCTCAGTCTTCAGCGTCTTCAAAGTCTTCTCTTCTCCACTTTGCGACGTCTGAATTTGACATAACTTCTCTTCACGCTTGAACTATATGCCTTCAGCTGCATGGGTCAGTTGATGAGTCAATTGAGTTGCTGTCCATCTGAGTCCGTGCTTCAGTTGAGGTTGATGTCTCAACTGAATTTGAGTCTCAGCTGAGTCTGGACCACAACTGATTCTGGGTCTCAATTGAGTTTGGACCTCAGCTAAGTTCTTCACGAACTTCCTTCTTTAATCCGACTGACTTCTTCTGCTTGAAACCTGTAAAGATAAAATCCCTACGCTCAAATAGTGAGCTCTAGCTAAGATCAGACTAAAGGCAATCATCTACTCGGTTGGGGTCTGTTGGGGTTTTGGAATCTTTTGAAACCTTTTATTAATTTTTCCAATAATTTCTCTCTTTTTGATGATGCCTATAAACACAAAATATTGTATTTATTCAATAAACACAAGATTTTACACAATTATAAGAATTTCAAATATATGTGGGTTTAATCTCTATTTGATCCTCCAATTCTTCTCTTCAATTTGACCCTCGAACGGTCGTCAACCGGTGTCACGCCCCGACTCTCGAGGTGCGACTTACGAACAACAACAAACCTAAACAACTAACAACTAACTCAAATAAGGGAACATGCTCGGGGAAAACAAAGATGGAAGACAAGACAATCGAATTTGGTTTTCCAAAAGCATAATGAAATAACTACCGAGCATCTTAACTTCACCTACAACAGGAATTCAAAAAAGTAATTCATGTTGATGGGAAAGGAATTCCAACAAAAAAAAAAGAGAGAATACGAACATATATCAAGTTAAAGGATCATGTTCAACAACAATTCAAGTTACGAGCCCATCACTCGGAATTACAAGTTAAAGAGTCACGAATTCAACAAGTATTCAAAGTCTTCGAGCACAATGCTCGGGATCAAAAACATGAGCATCAAGGTATTAGCATCAACAGACATTAATTCAAAAGGGTTGCAGTGGAAACTTGCATCAATACCCAACACTTGCACGTATGAAGACGTACAAATGCCAGTCTGAAATTCAACTAAACTCAACCAACAAAACCAAACCACACCACCAAGTATCCACGCCATCGCCATCCAGTCAACCTGCATGTTTAGAAACACACGCAGGGCTGAGTACTTCGTACTCAGTGAACACAAGCCAAAACATTTGAATAAAGATGCTTCTTAAAGCTATAATAATTGAACTTGCCTTGCCGAACATCACAAGTATATAAGCAGTTTTAAAAACAGTTTACTTGTGCATGTTAAAACGTTTTTCTTTTAAACAGACTGCGCAGTCAAATATCATATAATATAACAGTATGTATCATCTATCACAAACAATCTCACTGTGCTGAGAAGTAGGCCTCCTTCTCGAGCACTGTGACTGGCCTAACCGAAGCAAGGCTCACAGTCACCTCAACATATACCACACGTGGGTTCCTGCCTTTCACAGGATAATACATCTCATATAAAAACAGATGATAACACATACCAAACTTCAATAAAAACGGCAAGTCAATCACATTTGGAAACATATCATAATACTTAATAGCATAACTAATTTTCATCGATAGTTTTGGTTCAGAAAAGCCCACCTGACTTCCGAAGAACTAGCTAGGTGGTTTAGGGCTTTTTGTCCTCGCTTAATGATCCGTCCTGCTCGATCCTTCACAGTTCGACATCGATAGGAAAATAAGATATATGAAAGACGGACACAAAGGCGTTGGACTTTAACTGATTGACTTCTATTTGAGTCGTCTCTCTCTTCGCTCTAACTTTTCTAAAGGATCTCGCGTTCTCGTCTTTAAATTATTAACTCTATTCGAATTGGTTAACTTTACTACTCAACATCGTACACTTTTCTCGTTCTAATTAATAATGTCATCGTCTATATTCTATTACTCGAGCTTTCTTTCAAAGGCTTTAAATAAATTCTTGGTTTACAATTAACAACTCAATCATTCAATTATTTTTCACAACATAACTAACATCATGCATTTAAACACTTATTCAATCATATAATGAATTCACATAAATCAAGCATACTTCAAGACACATTAATAATCATTTAATTTAGACCTTAAATTCTAACTTGATTATGCATTTCTTTTTATGAAGGCTCAAACTATTTATTCTATCTTCCTTACTTATAGACAATGCTTTGTTTTACATCCGTTATCTTATAAGGTATTTTATAACCTTCATTCAATTAGTAAAAATTCTCTTTAATTATTATTAACTCTTATAAAATTAGGATTTTCTTATTCATCTTTAATTCGATCCTCATTTCTTATCTCGACTATTGTTCCTCTAATTATTATCTCGGTTTATCTTTTATTCGCTTGGTTGGAAACAACGTACTCAACTAATTATTTAATTAATCTTCTTTCAACTTATTATTCGACATCTTATTTTATCCTTACTTTCTTGATTAACTTATACGAGTATTTATCTTAACTCGTCTAGCATCTTTTCTTTACTCGATTAAAAACTTCTTTTTATTTCTTTTCGATTTATTTTTCTTAAACTCAGTTTTTCTCTATTTTTGCTTATTTCTTTAATAATTTCTTCTTTACTTGTTTTAAACCTTTAAGCTATTTCTTACTTAATAATTTCTTTATCTTTTGATTAAGATTTTTATGAATTAGCTCACTTTTTTAGTTACATTATAAAAGATCTTTTTGTTGTAGTTTTAGTAACAATTTCGAGTCTTTAAATTTTAATACAAGACATTTAATTACTATGTCTTTTTATACATCTTTCATCTTTTATTTAATTAAAATCTTTTCAAATTTAAAACTTTTTATCAAAACTTCTATCTTTATTCCATATTCAAACTAACATTCATACATACGTTTAAATACTTAAACATCCAATCTTTTTATTATTTTTACAATTAATTTCTTTCAAAACTTCAACATGCAAACTTATTTTCTTAATTTAAACACATGTATGATTATATCAACATAACATATAATCATTGCATTGATCAAAACGTCACTCAATTCATCAACAAAATCAACAAAATAAAAGCTCTATTTTCTTCAAAACTCACGGCACACACATGCATATTTTGTGTATTTTATTTCTCAATTTTTCATGTATAAAATCTCATTCTCAACATGATAAAAATAACAAATCAAGCATCAAAATAATGATAACTCAAAGAATTCATATTTCCCCTATTTTTACTAATTTTTTCAGCATTTACCAAATTTTTAGGGTTTTAGTTTCTTTTTCTTCTCTTAATTCACCGATTAAACCCTATATTCGATTCTCCTAACGAATTCTTCTCACTCGATTATCACATGCATATCCTAAGTTTGCCTAAACATAACTTAAATAACATGCATGCATAGTTCTTTCTTTTAGGATTTAGAGACATACATATTTACAACTAATCAAATGAATTTCATACTTAATTTAAATGGAAAATCCTTCTCTTGGCTCTTGGAATTGAAATGGATGGAATGTGAAGCTTCAAAGCTTGGACTTGAAAGGAAGAAGGAAGTCTTCTTGAATCCTCAAAGAAAAAGAATAACATGGAATTAATTATCCATTCCTTTTAGAGTTTAAGAATTAAAAGGAAGAAAGTGTTGGATAATTGTTGAATTTAACTTCAAGAACTTGAAAGATTCTTACCTTTTCTTGAGAATATGGATGAAATGAATGCAGATTGATACTTTCTACTTCATTTCCATGGATGGAGAGTTTGAATACATGGTTGCATGTAAGAAATATTCAAGAGAGGTATGAGAGAGAGAGATTGCCGAGAGAGAGAGAGAGAGAGTTTGGAGAGTTTGAGAGTTTCTTTTCTTTCTTGCTTGGAGAGAGGGAGAGATCGAATGAGAGAGAGAGAGTGATGGAGTGAATGAGGTCTTTCTCCCTTGTCTTAGATGAATGCATGTGAAATCCAACAAAGGGAATAAAGTGTACTTGTTGGGAGTTGTATTAAGAAAAGACTAGATAGGTTGATGTGATGTTAATTGTATGCACACTTTAGTTCACAATTTACTAAGTAAGTTGGTCATTCCTAGAGTGTAGGCATGATGACATCTAAGTATAGGTTATAGGTAGTGTGAGGTGGCATGAGAGAGTGAGAGGTGGATGACACGTGTCTTCGTCGTGTCGTTACGGGTGTTAATTACCCGGTCGTAAAGGTTTTCCGGATAAAACGATTCGTATTAATTCCTTTTTGTGCTATTAACGGGTCTAACCTCTTCTCGTCTCACTTCCAACACTAAGCATTTCAACCCTATTTCATGTCTCAAATTAAAAGATTAAAGGTTTCGATCATTTTAGTCCTTTAAATCTTAAAAGAATTTAATCGGCTTATTAATCTGTTTATTAATCCTTTTAAAGATTAACTCCTCATTTCTCTTCTCAATTCTCGGATAAGTTCTTACCCTATCTCAGTGATCTTAAAAGAAATTCTAGGTTCGAAGGTTCTAATTCAATTCTATTCTAAGTTCATCGGCGTAAACATATTTCTCGGCGATTAACGTTATGTTATCTCAATCAAACAAACTTCTCGGGATTTTTCCGAAATTTAATCTCATACTCATTTTCATATAAACAACTCAACAAGCATATCACATCATCATCATCTCAGATAAATAGAACAGATAAATTCACACAAGATTCACAAGGCAATTGAAACGTTTTATTCAATTCTCTTCGATTAGAAAAGAAAAATTTTACTCCTAAATTCTCATCTTTTAACTCACTCGGTTAATTAGACGCTCTCTAAAGGTATAAAAACTCGGGGTATCACATCCTCACCCTCTTAAAAAATATTTCATCCCGAAAATTACTGACCTTAAGAAAATAACTCGGGATACTTTGCTTTCATCTTTTCTTCGAGTTCCCAAGTGGCTTCTTCAAGATCATGATGACACCATTTGACTTTCACTAAGGGAATCGATTTTGTTCTAAGCTGCTGGACTTTATAATCTAAAATCTCTTCGGGTTTCTCTTCGTAGCTTATATCGGGCTTCATCACAACATCTTCTCGGCGTATTATATGTTTCGGATCAAAGACGTACTTTCTCAACTGCGATACGTGAAACATGTTATGCGAACTTCCAAAACTAGGCGGTAACGCTAAACAATACGATACGGATCCAATCCTCTCAAGGATCTCGTATGGTCCTATAAAACGAGGCCTAAGCTTTCCTTTAACTCCAAAATGATAAACTCCTTTCGAGGGGGATACTTTCAAAAACATTTTATCTCCTTCTTCAAACTCCAACTTGGATCTTCGATTATCGGCATACGACTTCTGTCGACTCTGAGCTTCTTTAATCTTCTCACGGATCTGATGTACAGATTCTATCATTTCCTCAATTGCTTCTGGCCCTAACACTTTCCTTTCACCGACTTCATTCCAATACAACGGCGATCTACATTTCTTTCCATAAAGAGCTTCATACGGGGCCATTCCTATCGTATTCTGATAGCTATTGTTGTATGCGAACTCAACAAGAGGTAAAACTTTTTCCCACTCGACTCCTTTATCTAACAAGACGGCTCTCAACATATCTTCAAGAATTTGGATCGTTCGCTCGGATTGACCATCGGTTTGAGGGTGGTAAGCAGTACTAAACTGCAATTGGGTTCCTAACTCTTTATGGAAACTTTCCCAAAACAGGCGGTGAACTTCGAATCTCTATCAGAGGTAATCGTCTTCGGAATTCCATGCAACTTCACAATTTCTTTGATGTAGATCTCGGCTAACTTGGCTGATCCATAGGTATGTGGAATAGGTATAAAATGAGCAGACTTCGTCAACCTATCCACGATTACCCATACTACTGTATTTCCTCTTCTTGATTTTGGCAATCCCGTCACAAAATCCATTGTGATTCCATCCCACTTCCACTCTGGGACTGGTAACGGCTGTAGAGGTCCATACGGTCTTTGATGTAAGGATTTCACTTGTTGGCAAGCTAAACATCTTTCAACGAATAATGCCACATCCATCTTCATTCCATTCCACCAAAATTGTTTCTTCAAATCTTGGTACATCTTCGTGCTGCCGGGATGAGCTGTATACGGGGTTTCATGAGCTTCACTCATTATTTCGTTCTTCAACTTGTCATCATTAGGCACACAAATTCTTCCTTGATACAACAACGCATTATCGCTCGATTCTGAAAAATCTTTAACTTCTCCACTTCTCACCTTCCTTCGTAACTTTTCCATTTCTTCGTCTCTTCTCTGGCTTTCTACGATACGGGTTCTTAAGTCAGGCATCACTACTAAGGTAGCAATTACTTGATCTACTGTCGCTGGCGGTACGATTACTTCAATCTTCATCTTCACAAATTCTTCAATCAGCTCGGCTTCATCGGTTAAAAGAAATCCTAACTCGATCCTGTCCGAATTTTCCTTCCTTCTTTTTCTACTTAACGCATCGGCTACTACGTTCGCTTTACCGGGATGGTAAGATATCTTGCAATCGTAGTCTTTTACTAGCTCAAGCCATCTTCTCTGTCTCATGTTTAACTCCTTCTGCTCAAAGAAGTACTTCAGGCTCTTGTGATCTGAGAATATTTCACACTTCGCTCCATAGAGGTAATGTCGCCATATCTTCAAAGCATGAACAACGGCTGCTAAATCCAGGTCATGGGTTGGGTACTTCTCTTCATGAGGTTTGAGTTTCCTGGAAGCATATGCAATCACTTTCCCATTTTGCATTAACATGCATCCTAGTCCTTGAGCAGATGCATCGGTATAAACAATATAGTCTTTATCTGGCTCGGGTAGGGCTAGAACTGGGGCTGTTGTCAATCTCGTCTTGAGTTCTTGAAAACTTTTCTCACACTCTTCCGTCCACGTGAACTTCGTTTCTTTCTTCAACAGGCTCGTCATCAGCTTTGCGATCTTAGAGAATCCTTCATTGAATCTCCGGTAGTATCCTGCCAAACCAAGGAAACTACATATTTCATGTACTGACGTCGGGGACTTCCAATCCTGCACAGCTTTCACCTTCTCCTTATCCACTTGGATGCCTTCGGACGAAACGACATGTCCTAAGAAATTTACTGCCTTCAACCAAAATTCGCACTTACTGAATTTGGCATACAGCTTCTCCGTTCTAAGGGTTTCTAACACGATCCTTAAATGTTCTTCATGTTCAGCTTCACTTCTTGAATACACCAAAATGTCATCTATAAAGACAATCACGAACTTATCCAAATATTCGTGAAAAACTCTATTCATCATATCCATGAACACTGCCGGGGCATTTGTTAATCCAATGAATTCGTAATGTCCATATCTCGTTCTAAAAGCAGTCTTTGGAATATCTTCTTGCTTGATCTTCAGTTGGTGGTATTCAGACCTTAAGTCAATCTTGGAGAAAACACCGGCTCCTTTTAGCTGGTCAAACAAATCATCTATCCTTGGCAAAGGATATTTATTCTTTAGCGTAATCTTGTTTAACTCTCGGTAGTCTATGCACATCCTCAAACTACCGTCCTTTTTCTTCACAAACAAAATCGGAGCACCCCAAGGCGATATACTCGGTCGAATATAGCCTAAGTCCAACAATTCTTGCAGTTGGATCTTCAACTCTTGAAGTTCCTTTGGGGCCATTCTATACGGTGCCTTGGATATCGGGGTTGATCCTGGTTCTAAATCGATTGAAAACTCTAGCTGACGATCAGGGGGTAAGCCTGGTAACACCTCTGGAAACACATCCTTGAATTCTCTCACGATTGGAACATCGTCGATACTTAACTCATGATTCTCGTCCTTATTCAGATAGACTAGGTACGCTTGGATTCCTCTCTTCTGCATCAAACTCTGCGCTTTCATGGCTGAAATTATCAGTACGCTCTTCTTCACTCTCTTTTCTACTCTGAAATCTATGGTCGACTCTTCTCCAGGGGTTTTAAACGATATCTGCCTCAAATCGCATCGAATCGTCGCAAAATTCTCGGTTAGCCAATCCATTCCTAGGATTATATCAACGTCTCGCATTTGGATCACATTCAGGGATTTCGCAACTAACTTACGGTTTCCGACTTCAAATTCTAGATTCGAGCAAACACGTGATACTAACGCAGACTTTCCTAAAGGGGTTGCAACGCTAAGCATCTGATTCGATTCTTCTACTTCTAGTTCTAGGTTCTTTACGCAGATACTAGATATAAACGAATGCGAAGCTCCGGTATCGAACAAAACAATAACAGATATATTGTTAAGCTTTCCCATACCTGCCAGATTTCCTTTCTCCTTCTCCTGCGGTTTCTGTTCAATCGCGTACGTTCTTTGGAAAAATGGCGGTTCTTGCTGAGGAGGTTGCTGCCTTGGCTGCGGCGGCTTACGTTGACACGGAACAAACTTCTGCAGAGGAGCTACCTCGATAGCTTTCATCTGCGATGGCTGGAATTGGTTTGGTCTTCCGCTTCTAAACCCTTGTTGCTTACTTGGGCACTGGTTTGAGAAATGACCAGGTTGACCACAAGTGTAGCAAACGTTGCTTCCACTCTTACAAACGCCTTGATGCATCTTTCCGCATTTCGCACAGGGAGGGAATCCTAAAGGTCCGATGGGTAGGTTGCCTCGATTCGTCTGCGGTGCCTTTCCCTTCTGGGGTTGCGGTTGGCTCTTTCCTTGCCACTGCTTCTTGTTTGGTTGGTTTCCACTATTCCACTTTCCTTTCCTCTTTCCGTATTGGCCGAACTGGGGTTGTTGAGCAGACGTGGTCGTGATCATCTGGCTTTGAGGTTGGGGATTCGCTGGGGGTTGCGATCATTTTTTCCGGTTTTATTGCCAACTCCATATCTAAAGCTCGGTTTAAAGCTTCGGCGTACGTCAAACCACTTTGGCTGGCGAGAACCACTCGAATATCTTGCCTAAGTCCTGCTCTAAACAACTCGCACATCTTCTCATCGATATCGACCATATCGGGCGCAAATCGGGCTAACTCGCAAAATTCCCGGTCGTACTCAGCTACAGATCTTTTTCCCTGCTTCAGATTGGTAAACTCGTTGGATTTCTGCTTACGGTAACTTCTTGGCACGAACTTTTCGTACAACGCTTCTTTAAACTAATCCCATGACAATTCTTCGCGTTCTTCGGAAGAATACATCCTCTGCTTTGCTTCCCACCAATAATCGGCTGTTCCTTTCAGCTGATACGCCATGCATTCCAAATGCTCACGATTGGAACAATGGAGGAAACGAAAAATTCGCTCTAAAGAACGAATCCAGTCTTCGGCATCAGCCGGACTGCCTTTACCGTCGAACGTCGGGGGATTTTGTCGGAGAAACAGCTCTTCGACTCATCTTTCATTTTGAGGGGGCGGAGTAGGGTCACGCTGCCCTTCCGGATTGTCTTCGGGAATCCTGACGTTTCTACGTCTTGGCGGCATTCTAAAAATTAAAACAAGGGAAAAACTTTAACCACTCTAGATCTTTAGCTTACAGGGAACCTTTCTCGATTCTGAACACATTTCTCTTTTGGGAGGAACACGATTCTCGATCGGTACTTAGAATTATTAATAACAATTTAAAACTTTCTCAAATAATTTATTACTTCAATTTCTCATAAATACATGCATCTCATTCAGTTTCTAGTAATCGTCACATACTCATGTCATCGTATTTTCATATCATCATCATAGGTTCTTGAAACAATCAATCATAATCACAGAGCAAATATCATCACTTCATACTTATATATTCAATTCGATTCAATAACTCAGAAAATTCAACTTCAATTCAAAGAACTTAATGTTTCAACTTCCAATCGCTTAACAGCGGCCTTCTCGAGGACTTATAATAATTAGGGAATTTACTTGAAAAAAATTTCCCTTTTTCCTAATCAAATTATGATAGTCTTCATCACAGGTTACAACACAACTAAAAGAAAAATAAAAGAGTTCAACTCTCAACACACTCGAATTAAAAACGATTGAATTCAACAACTTTCTTGGAACACTCCTACACACAGGAGTCATCTTCACTTGGTCCGTTATCATCATACTGCTCCGCTTCGGGATCCACTCCGTAGTGCTCTATAGTCTCCTCATCTTCTTCAGGGTCCTCTTCCTCCTCCTCTTCTTCTTCATGCATTTGACCTTCAAACCGCTCATCATCTTCCTCGACATTATCATCCTCTATGGCGAAACACTCGCGCTCAGCTTCTCTCAAAGCTTCTTCGCAATCTTCCAAGGTATAATTCATCGCAGCTAGCTCGGATTCGACCCAAGGCGGGGTATTGGGATTCTCTTCTTGGTGACGGTGGAGAGCTACATCGATGGAGATGCCAATCTGGGAGTCATGCTCGTCTTCTGGCCTTGACGGAGAGATAGGTGTATGAGCAAAAGAGGTAGGAAAGACATTGCTGGGTAGAGTCTGAAGATATCCGGTTCCTTCAGTCGCTGCATCAACTCGTTCACTTCCATTTTCTTTATCGTCGCTTGAGCGGGCTTGACTAGAGGATTCTGCTCTAGGATGGCTTAAAAAGGTCGCTTGCGGATGATTAAAATAAGCAGCTATTTGGTCCTCATTTGAAGAAGAATTTCCATTACATCCACTCGGCTGCAATGTTGATAAGTCAGAAAACAAAGGAATCAAGAAAATTAAATTAAAAGCACACCACTTACAAATGGATAATCTGCGAGGGGATTCTGGGGTTGAAGATTAGTTTGTGGTGGCGAATTGATGTGGAGAGAAACAGTTCCACTTGGAGGAATTGGTGAAGGATTACGAACAAAGTCATTTAACAAACTTGGAGTATCATCTTCATAAGGTTCGGGCGGAGGAGCGCCATAAGACATAAAACGGGCTGAAATCGCGGAGATAAAAGCATTTACGTCGCCGTACAGGGTTCGGTCGAAATAACGGTAGCCTAGAAATCGAGGGACAAGAGATGCTGCCCAGTCCTTCCATTCTTGTGGTAGAGCTTGAATCAGGTGCGTCATGCTTTCTAACGGTCCTACGTCCATATACTGGACTTTTCCCCAAATCGTATGGTATCGTGCTAAGAATTCTGCTAAAGACTCATTATTTTCCATTCTCGCGTATAAGTACTCCTGCATCCAATCAACGTTGTCCATCCTATACGAATTTTAAATGCATAAGCACACTTAACAATTTATCGAACATATTACGAATTCTGCTACATACTCATTTCTGCGTTCCAAAGAGGGATTTTTGGGCAATTCCAAATCACGTAACCAATCGCACACACGCCTTATTCTTTCCGATCGTTTCACACGCACTCGCAAAGGGGAGGACATTCTAAAGCAATCTAGTTATTAATCAACTTAGCAAATTCATCTCAAAACATCACAACTCAATAAATAACTTTAAAAGAAATTCTCAACATTTGATAACTCAAACATCATTTTAACTTAAAAAGAAAACTTTTAGAAAATAAGACATACCTGGTTGCCGGATGAGATGGAGGATAACTTGGTGTGGTTTACTGACTCAAATAAGTCTAGGAATTAAATCTAGACTCAACTCATCAAAGAATAACAGACTTTAGAATAAATAAAAGCCTTGCTCTGATACCAACCTGTCACGCCCCGACTCTCGAGGTGCGACTTACGAACAACAACAAACCTAAACAACTAACAACTAACTCAAATAAGGGAACATGCTCGGGGAAAACAAAGATGGAAGACAAGACAATCGAATTTGATTTTCCAAAAGCATAATGAAATAACTACCGAGCATCTTAACTTCACCTACAACAGGAATTCAAACAAGTAATTCATGCTGATGGGAAAGGAATTCCAACAAAAAGAGAGAGAATACGAACATATATCAAGTTAAAGGATCATGTTCAACAACAATTCAAGTTACGAGCCTATCGCTCGGAATTACAAGTTAAAGAGTCACGAATTCAACAAGTATTCAAAGTCTTCGAGCACAATGCTCGGGATCAAAAACATGAGCGTCAAGGTATTAGCATCAACAGACATTAATTCAAAAGGGTTGCAGCGGAAACTTGCATCAATACCCAACACTTGCACGTATGAAGACGTACAAATGCCAGTCTGAAATTCAACTAAACTCAACCAACAAAACCAAACCACACCACCAAGTATCCACGCCATCGCCATCCAGTCAACCTGCATGTTTAGAAACACACGCAGGGCTGAGTACTTCGTACTCAGTGAACACAAGCCAAAACATTTGAATAAAGATGCTTCTTAAAGCTATAATAATTGAACTTGCCTTGCCGAACATCACAAGTATATAAGCAGTTTTAAAAACAGTTTACTTGTGCATGTTAAAACGTTTTTCTTTTAAACAGACTGCGCAGTCAAATATCATATAATATAACAGTATGTATCATCTATCACAAACAATCTCACTGTGCCGTGAAGTAGGCCTCCTTCTCGAGCACTGTGACTGGCCTAACCGAAGCAAGGCTCACAGTCACCTCAACATATACCACACGTGGGTTCCTGCCTTTCACAGGATAATACATCTCATATAAAAACAGATGATAACACATACCAAACTTCAATAAAAACGGCAAGTCAATCACATTTGGAAACATATCATAATACTTAATAGCATAACTAATTTTCATCGATAGTTTTGGTTCAGAAAAGCCCACCTGACTTCCGAAAAACTAACTAGGTGGTTTAGGGCTATTTGTCCTCGCTTAATGATCCGTCCGGCTCGATCCTTCACAGTTCGACATCGATAGGAAAATAAGATATATGAAAGACGGACACAAAGGCGTTGGACTTTAACTGACGGACTTCTATTTGAGTCGTCTCTCTCTTCGCTCTAACTTTTCTAAAGGATCTCGCGTTCTCGTCTTTAAATTATTAACTCTATTCGAATTGGTTAACTTTACTACTCAACATCGTACACTTTTCTCTTTCTAATTAATAATGTCATCGTCTATATTCTATTACTCGAGCTTTCTTTCAAAGGCTTTAAATAAATTCTTGGTTTACAATTAACAACTCAATCATTTAATTATTTTTCACAACATAACTAACATCATGCATTTAAACACTTATTCAAAAATATAATGAATTAACATAAATCAAGCATACTTCAAGACACATTAATAATCATTTAATTTAGACCTTAAATTCTAACTTGATTATGCATTTCTTTTTATGAAGGCTCAAACTATTTATTCTATCTTCCTTACTTATAGACAATGCTTTGTTTTACATCCGTTATCTTATAAGGTATTTTATAACCTTCATTCAATTAGTAAAAATTCTCTTTAATTATTATTAACTCTTATAAAATTAGGATTTTCTTATTCATCTTTAATTCGATCCTCATTTCTTATCTCGACTATTGTTCCTCTAATTATTATCTCGGTTTATCTTTTATTCGCTTGGTTGGAAACAACGTACTCAACTAATTATTTAATTAATCTTCTTTCAACTTATTATTCGACATCTTATTTTATCCTTACTTTCTTGATTAACTTATACGAGTATTTATCTTAACTCGTCTAGCATCTTTTCTTTACTCGATTAAAAACTTCTTTTTATTTCTTTTCGATCTATTTTTCTTAAACTCGGTTTTTCTCTATTTTCGCTTATTTCTTTAATAATTTCTTCTTTACTTGTTTTAAACCTTTAAGCTATTTCTTACTTAATAATTTCTTTATCTTTTGATTAACATTTTTATGAATTAGCTCACTTTATTAGTTACATTATAAAAGATCTTTTTGTTGTAGTTTTAGTAACAATTTCGAGTCTTTAAATTTTAATACAAGACATTTAATTACTGTGTCTTTTTATACATCTTTCATCTTTTATTTAATTAAAATCTTTTCAAATTTAAAACTTTTTATCAAAACTTCTATCTTTATTCCATATTCAAACTAACATTCATACATACGTTGAAATACTTAAACATCCAATCTTTTTATTATTTTTACAATTAATTTCTTTCAAAACTTCAACATGCAAACTTATTTTGTTAATTTAAACACATATATGATTATATCAACATAACATATAATCATTCCATTGATCAAAACATCACTCAATTCATCAACAAAATCAACAAAATAAAACCTCTATTTTCTTCAAAACTCACGGAACACACATGCATATTTTGTGTATTTTATTTCTCAATTTTTCATGTATAAAATCTCATTCTCAACATGATAAAAATAATAAATCAAGCATCAAAATAATAATAACTCAAAGAATTCATATTTCCCCTATTTTTACTAATTTTTTCGGCATTTACCAAATTTTTAGGGTTTTAGTTTCTTTTTCTTCTCTTAATTCACCGATTAAACCCTATATTCGATTCTCCTAACGAATTCTTCTCACTCGATTATCACATGCATATCCTAAGTTTGCCTAAACATAACTTAAATAACATGCATGCATAGTTCTTTCTTTTAGGACTTAGAGACATACATATTTACAACTAATCAAATGAATTTCATACTTAATTTAAATGGAAAATCCTTCTCTTGGCTCTTGGAATTGAAATGGATGGAATGTGAAGCTTCAAAGCTTGGACTTGAAAGGATGAAGGAAGTCTTCTTGAATCCTCAAAGAAAAAGAATAACATGGAATTAATTATCCATTCCTTTTAGAGTTTAAGAATTAAAAGGAAGAAAGTGTTGGATAATTGTTGAATTTAACTTCAAGAACTTGAAAGATTCTTACCTTTTCTTGAGAATATGGATGAAATGAATGGATATTGATACTTTCTACTTCATTTCCATGGATGGAGAGTTTGAATACATGGTTGCATGTAAGAAATATTCAAGAGAGGTATGAGAGAGAGAGATTGCCGAGAGAGAGAGAGAGAGAGTTTGGAGAGTTTGAGAGTTTCTTTTCTTTCTTGCTTGGAGAGAGGGAGAGATCGAATGAGAGAGAGAGAGTGATGGAGTGAATGAGGTCTTTCTCCCTTGTCTTAGATGAATGCATGTGAAATCCAACAAAGGGAATAAAGTGTACTTGTTGGGAGTTGTATTAAGAAAAGACTAGATAGGTTGATGTGATGTTAATTGTATGCACACTTTAGTTCACAATTTACTAAGTAAGTTGGTCATTCCTAGAGTGTAGGCATGATGACATCTAAGTATAGGTTATAGGTAGTGTGAGGTGGCGTGAGAGAGTGAGAGGTGGATGACACGTGTCTTCGTCGTGTCGTTACGGGTGTTAATTACCCGGTCGTAAAGGTTTTCCGGATAAAACGATTCGTATTAATTCCTTTTTGTGCTATTAACGGGTCTAACCTCTTCTCGTCTCACTTCCAACACTAAGCATTTCAACCCTATTTCACGTCTCAAATTAAAAGATTAAAGGTTTCGATCATTTTAGTCCTTTAAATCTTAAAAGAATTTAATCGGCTTATTAATCCGTTTATTAATCCTTTTAAAGATTAACTCCTCATTTCTCTTCTCAATTCTCGGATAAGTTCTTACCCTATCTCAGTGATCTTAAAAGAAATTCTAGGTTCGAAGGTTCTAATTCAATTCTATTCTAGGTTCATCGGCATAAACATATTTCTCGGCGATTAACGTTATGTTATCTCAATCAAACAAACTTCTCGGGATTTTTCCGGAATTTAATCTCATACTCATTTTCATATAAACAACTCAACAAGCATATCACATCATCATCATCTCAGATAAATAGAACAGATAAATTCACACAAGATTCACAAGGCAATTCAAACGTTTTATTCAATTCTCTTCGATTAGAAAAGAAAAATTTTACTCCTAAATTCTCATCTTTTAACTCACTCGGTTAATTAGACGCTCTCTAAAGGTATAAAAACTCGGGGTATCACAACCGGCCCTTGAGATTTATTGTAGAAGTAGGCCTTCTAGATCTCTTTGGACTTGATCTTCAAGATTTGTAATGTTGATACGGATGACTTTCGCCTTACTTCGAAGTAAACATTGAGCTTTGATTTGATCCTTTTGACTTGATGACGTTGACTGGAGCTTTAGACTTGATGGTGTTGACACAAAGGACGTTCGCCTTATTTCCAAAGTACGTAGAGCGTCGAGCATTATAACCTTGACATGGAGGACTTACATCTTGTTTCCGGATCAAACGCCACTTGAGTTGATTCTGCCGAAGAACGCGTTGCTTCCCATGAAGAAGCCTTAAATCTCACCAGGACACCTTGAATATTGAGAAAGAAATTTTAGAGAATTTTTCTCATTAATTTTTGAGCTCTTGAAGATGATTTTTAATTATGATTTGAAGTGGTGTTGAGACCCCTATTTATAATTGTAGGAAGAAAGAATTTGAGTGGGCTTTGAACTCCATTATGGGCTCTAAGGGCTTAGGTGGTGCAATTTGGTTGGTTCTTGAAGATTTATGCATATCTTTTACTTGTTTCCAAAGTAATAGATATTTATCAATTAAATAACTTATTTAATATGAATTCTATAAGGTTTCATAATCAAATAAAATTATTATAATTAACAAAATTCTCTTAAAATTTTGGTATCTACAATGCCAAAATCCTAATCTGACATCACCTAACTTTCTAATTGATACCACAATTCGGTACCAGTAAAACTAAAAAATAAACTCAATTCTAGTCCATAAGAGGAAAGAGTTAGCACAAGAAAAATGAATAACAAAAAATAAAAAGATTGACCTCAAACTTGGACAACAAGATGGTTGTCATCAAGTGAGATCAACAACTAAAGACCTTTAATAACCAGCAACTTGTTATAATGGATAATAATTTGGGGAGAGATTACAGTTACAACTGAGTTCTTGCTAAACTACAGTCCTAACTTCTAACCTACTCTAGGTCTTCGTCTTCTTCTCCACCAACTTCTTCTTCCTTCGAAGAAGGGTCTTTTTCAACAACAAGGCTGGAGGCTGAGGTCATGCCTTCTTTGACCTTTGACAGCCTTTCCTTCATCAACCTTGTATGTCTTTATCAAGGCCGGCGACTAGACTTCTCCTCTTCAGCCATCTCTCCTTCAGCCTTGATAACCATCAAAGAGTCCTTCTTCTCCATCAAGAAGGTTCTTTGTTTTAACTTCTTCCTGCCATGGCTGGAGGCTTAAGGTTGCTCGCCTTTTCTTGAACCTAGAACAGCCAAGCAAGATCTTCACTCTCGCTTCAATTCCCCTGAGGTGGCATTAACAAAGATGTGTTGACCCAAGCAAGACCTACAAGGTGACTACCTGAACTCCTTCCCCCTTTTTGGCATCAACAAAAAGAAGGTGAAGTGTAGGGTGAGAAGGAGGGCACTTTCGGCAGCAACTGGCGAGAAGGCTAAGAGCGCGCCTATTTTTCTTCCACTTCCAGGGCAAGGAAGACCAATTGCAGGGCTGTACAAGCATCAGTGACTTCCGGTGCTTCTCCTCGCACAACTTCTGCAATGGTAAAGGAAGGTAGATCAACTGAGAGGATCTTGAGAACAGGGAAAACCCCTTCATGAACTCATCTCAGGATCAAGTGCCTAGAACCGCCCGGGACTGGTGATGGACAGGTAACGAATGACCTGTTCAGGTGATGTGGGATTGCAGATCTTCAACCCGATATGCGGTTGGAAGGACATTTCAGGGAGCTGCATTAGCTGGTTGTCACCACGAAGCACCCACATCATCCGTCGACCTTTGAGGCGTCTGCATCTCATGTGGCCACGAACATAGCGTTCTTGCTGAACCAATTGTTTCACAGATTCAAAAGAACCGCTTTGCAATGTGGGAAGGCATATTCTCGATCTGGTAGGTTTTTCTAAAGAGAAAGATTAACCCTAGCAAGAGAGAAAACCACAAAGCAAAAATTTCATGAGAGAAAGGCAGAAAATCTTGGAGTTTGTTGAGATATGAAATCTGGTTGGTTGAGCAAACTGAATTGCATGGCCCCCAATTTATAGGGGGGTTGAGATCCAAATCAATGGATCAAATCAACTCGTGCAGTTTTTTCGGGATAAACGACAGACTTCAATGCGCCATTTTTGAAAAAGCTGCTCCCAGGAATGATGGTAATGGAATGCGTCATTAGGCGGTGTGGAACACTCGTGCGCGTGAGGAGATTAGGTAACACTATGTCAACCCAATTGCGATCTACGAGCATGGTATAAGGGACTAGACTAGGTTTCCAATGAAGTGACCGCTTGGCTAATTCAATGTGAATAACTTGTAACAAATGCTTGAATTGAATTCAAAACACTCGCCTTAATAAAAACGAACAAGTTAACATAGTACCGCTCAGTCGGTATTGACCACGACTGTCTCCTCTACTCAGCTTACACTCAACTGACTCAAGTCGTCGGTTCAGTTGAGGTTTGACTCCATCGATCAGCTGAACCAATGGGGAGGCGAACTCGCTCAGTTCCCCCTCAAGTTGAGATTCCCCCTCAACTTGTGATCTCCATCTTTATGGCATCATCTTCGGTTGGGTTGAGCAATCCAAGGAGTTGACATAACATCTTGAATCGAGCTTCCACCAAAGACTTTATGAAAATATCAGCTCTCTGAATGTCAGTGTGAATTTTCTCAACAATGACGTCATTCTTTTCGACATGATCACGGATGAAGTGATGTCGAATGTCGATGTGCTTGGTCCTGGAGTGGTGAACTGGATTCACCGTGATGGCTATAGCACTTGAGCTATCATAAAAGATGGGTACCTGGCCTGTCTCCACTTCATAATCTCTCAGCTGTTGCTTCAGCCAGAGAACTTGCATGCAGCAGCTTCCAGCTGCCATGTACTCTGATTCAGTTGTGGAGGTGGCGATGCATACTTGCTTTTTCGAAAACCAGGAAACTAATCTGCTTCCCATGAATTGACAATATCCTGAGGTTGATTTCCTATTAACCCTGTCTCCAGCTGGGTCTCCGTCTGAGTAGTTGGTCAGTTCAATGTTATCATTAGTTGGGTACCACAGTCCCATATGAACTGATCCCTTGAGGTACTTGATGATATTCTTAGCTGCGTGCAAGTGAGCTTCCCTAGACTCAACTTGAAATCTTGCACAAACTCCAACTACGTAGGAGATGTCTGGTCGACTAGTAGTTAGATATAGCAGCGAGCCAATGATCCCTCTTTACATCTTCGCATCGATGAGCTTCCTTTCCTGGCTGGGGTTGATCTTCCAGTTAGTGTTCATCGGGATGTTTGTTGTTCGGCTTGAGTTCAGTCCATACTTGGAGATTAGCACCTTTGTGTACTTAGACTGATTGATGAAAATTCCTTCTGGCGACTGCTTCACCTGTAGCCTAAGGAAATAGATCATCTCTCCTATCATGGACATCTCGAACTTTTCCTTCATGAGTTGGGAGAACTTCTTGCACAGATCTTCAGATTTGGATCGAAAGATAATGTCGTGGACATATATTTGCACCACCACCAGGATGTCTTCTCCAACTTTGATGGTGAAAAGGGTTTTGTCGACTTAGCCTCGAATGAACCCTGATTCGAGTAGAAAGCCGCACAGTGTTTCATAACATGCGCGTGGAGCCAATTTCAGTCTGTATATAGCTTTTTTCAGTTTGTAGACTCTGCCGTCACCAGTTTCGAAACTGGAAGGTTGTGCTACATAAACATCTTCTTTGATATCGCCATTGAGAAATGCGCACTTCACGTCCATTCGATAGACCTTGAACTTGTGGTAAGTAGCGTAGGCTAGGAAAATCTGAATTGCTTCTAGACGAGCAACTGGAGCGAAGGAGTCTTCAAAATTTATTCCTTCTTGCTGGTAGTAATCTTGAGCTACCGGTCTAGCCTTGTTTCTCACTACACATCCAATGGCTTCACGCTTATTTTTGAATATCCACTTCATGCCAATCACCTTGACTCCTTTAGGTCTTTCAACAGGTTCCCACACACAGTTTCTGAGAAACTCGTTGAGCTCTTCTTGCATGGCTTGAGTCTAGTGGATGCATCCTAAAGCTTTCAAGATGTTTTTGGGTTTGGGCGCATCTACTACAAAGCATGCAATCATGCTTGCATCTTCAGTTTACTCCAGCTTTCCTAGTTTCCTGAGCTCGTCAACATACTGTACTTCCAAAGTTGGTTCATCATCAGTTGTAGTTCTTGACTGAGTTGGAACATAGGTTGTGGGATCTACAACTTGAGATGATCCCCTGGTTCGGACGCCGGCTTCTGGATTTTCTATCACGGAGTCATTGATGTGGTTTTCATACCACCGTTTGTGCTTCTGTGCTCACTTAGCTGATTCGAGCATCGTGATGGAGTAATCCGGCCTTGGAGATGTTGGAGATGCTGATCTTGGTGTTCTTACTTCTGGTGCAGTTCGATCCTCAGTTGGAGTTGAGGGTTGAACTGGGAAGTTGGCTAGTGTTGGACTGGAAGGTCCTGGACTAGATCGCTACTCAGTTGCTGATCATGCTTGAGCTTCAGCTGCAGTTGGCACTTGGTCAGTTGACTCTGGAATTTCCCCTTGAATTGAGGCAGAATCTTCGGTCTCATCATCAAAAGAATATACTTCTTCTTCTTCTTCAGTTGACCAAATAAGCGGACCTGCAAGATTCTTCAATCTTTGAGCTTGAGATCCTGGGCCGGTGCACTTCCTTCAGTTGCCTGCAAATTAGCATGTTCACTGCACTCAAAAGTAGATTCATAAAAAATAACATGAGGTGTTACCTCTACAATTTTGGAGCTGGAGTTGAAAACTCTGTAAGCTTTTATCTTCGCAGCATATCCTAGGAATATGCCTTTGACAGCTTTTGGCTCGAAGGTTTTCAACTGAGCTTTCCCATTGTTATGAATGTAACACTTAGAACCGAATACATGAAAGTAGGAAATGTTTGGCTTCCTATTTCTCCACAGCTCGTATAGAGTTTTTCCTTGTCTCTTCATAAGGAGGGATCGGTTCTGTCTGTAGTACACTGTGTTGACTGCTTTAGCCTAAAATTGTTTTGGCAGAGCTGAGCTGGAGAGTATGCAAGTCGCTGCATCTTTCAGCATTTGATTTCTCCTTTCAACTACTTCGTTCTGTTGTGGAGTTCTTACAGCTGAGGTCTGATGGGTTATGTCTTTCTTCTCGCAATACTCAATGATGGTCTCATTGAGGAACTCAGTTCTGTGATCAGATCTGATGGAGACAATAGATTTTCCTTATTGATTCGCAAGTCTATCCATCAGTTTAGACAATTCTTCCCTCGTCTCATTCTTGTATGCCATGAAGATCACCCAAGTGTATCTCGAATAGTCATCAATAACTACGAGAGTGTACTGATTTCCATTCACACTCTTTGGGGTGACTGGACCGAAAAGATCCATGTGGATCAATTGCAGAACACGATCCGTTGATGGCGTCAGTTTAAGACTGAACGATGCTCTAGCCAACTTTCCGAGCTGACAGACAATGATGCGTCGTACTGAACTTCAAGTCCGATATTCCAATTGTGTGCTGTTGGTGAGCTAGCTTATTCATGGTTTTGAAGTTGACGTGGTTGAGTCTCTTATGCCATAGCCAGCTTGTCTCTGAGCTGCTTTTGGACACTAGACACGTTTCTGGTGAGCTACTCGACCAGTCTGTGTAGTAGACTCCACCTAATGAAAATCGTCTACCATATAGAAGAATCTGCTTGGTCTTGACGTCTTTCACCTTGCACACTTGTGCATCAAACTTCACAGACTAACCATTATCGCACAGTTGGCCTATGGAGAGTAAGTTATACTTCAATCCATCAACCAAGGACACATTTTTGATAGACACCAGCTGAGTTTTGAATGTACCGGATCCTTTGGTTTTTCCCTGTGAGTCATCACCAAAGGTTATAATACCTCCCTCTCGAAACTTGATGTCTATGAAAAGATTCCTCTGGGTGTCATGTGTCTAGAACATCCGTTGTCCAACACCCAGACTGACTTTGCAGCTCTTCTCTTTCTTTGATCATCCTAGTCCTCATCAGTTGACTCTTCAGGTAATGCCATGAAGCATTGGTCATTTCCTATTGAGCTTGATGGTGAGTCTGTTTCTTCTCCTTCTGACTCTGTGAATACGTCGGTATCGTCGACGTCTTCCTCAACAATCATGGCCTTGGACTTCTCCTTGGTCTTTCCTCGAAGGGCTTCATTCTCCTTCATGGAGAGATCAGGACAGTTGGCTTTGAAGTGTCCTGGCTTTCCGCATTCAAAGCATCCTTCGCTTTGATTCTTTGAGGAGGGGTCAGTTGAGCTACGCCTACTCCTGTTGATTCTCTTATAATTCTCGATCCTGGAGTTCATCTTCTAGAGTTTCTTGGTCATCTCGTCGACCTTCTTCTGAAGTTCGAGCCTACTCGGTCGATCTCTAGCTGAGAAGTCAAAGGACCGTGAGGGTCTAGCGAACTTGGATATGCCCAATTCAGCTCGAAGCGCCACTGACTTGGCAGCTGAGCTCTGCTCGGTCTGTTCTGATTTCTGAAGCTTGCCATGCCTCAGTCGGAGGATGTCATATTCATTTACCTTGAGCATGGAGAACAACTTCTCACTTGTCATCGAACTGAGGTCACTCCGATTTTGATGGACGACTGTGTAAACTGCTCAGTCTTCGCCTAACATGGAGAGAACTTTTAACTTCACCTCACGCTGAGAGTATTTACCCTTCCTAATACTCTCAATGTCCATTAGGACCTCTGTGAATCTCAGCTCCATCTTGTCGATGGACTCCCCGGTTAGCTGAGAGAAGTTCTCATACTTCTGACAGGCTAAGGTGAACTTGTTCTCCTTAACCTCGTCAGAGCCTTCACAGAATGCAGCTAAGGCTTCCCACATATCTTTTGCTGTGGAGCAATTGATAATCTTCAGCAGATAGGCTTTGCCGACTATGGAAAAGATCACTCTTTTGGCGATGTCATATAGTTGCACGATGTCTGTATCTTCCTTTGTGTACTAGTAAGCACCTTTGGGTTCGTCCTTCATCATCATCTCTCCTTCCCTTGGAGTGGTTGAAGGGACCAGCACTAACTGAGTCACTTGGATGGAACCATTTTCGATGGTCTCCCACATCATGTGATGTCTGGCAGTCACCGCCATCTTCAGGCGAAACTTTCATGTGGAATAATCATCCACGGAGAACTCCAGTAAGCTTCCTAGAAACATTGGGTTCATCTTTCCTGCACACCACAAGAGACAGGCACAAAAATATGCATTAATTGATTTGAGAAAAGATCTGTTTCGTTGACCACTGAAAAATATACTCGACTCACACCTTGTAAATCAGGAACAACAACCTTTTGAATCACTGCTCTGATATCACTTGATGGTCCTGGTAATGAGTATCTGGTGTATTGGGGGGAATATACCAGTAGCAATTTTCGTTTTGCTAAAGTCTTTTCACTGAGTTATACTGCTCAGGTAAGTTGGCCCGACAACTGGAAAAGTTAGTTGGAGCGGCTCTACAACTGAGTTGCTCGGAGCTGATCACATAGTTGGTAGGACAGCTGGCTCCTATGCCTAAAGAACAGCTGTATGCACCAGCTGAGGTTTTAAATCAGTTTTGCGTTGCGGAAGATGGTGGCGTTTAGACTTGTTACAAAAACTGAAACCTTGTAAAAATGGGGAAGGTCAAGTTCCCAAATTAGTACAGTTTGTAAATATGCAATATGTATGCAATATGCTGGGTCAGTTGGTTAGGTAAACTGAATTTAAAATACTAAATGTAAAGTGCAGAATGTAAATACACAGTATTTTAACGTGGTTCAGAGATTGACCTCCTACATCCACGACTTCCTTTTGGGGGAAGTAATCCACTAGATAAGCTTAAGCGTGCTTACCAAACGCTCCACTTGGATTACAGGTTCCAAGCAAACCTAACCAATTTGATTACGGGTTCGAACAAGACCTCGCAACACTTTTTCGAGCAAGGGTACAACCTGGTCTTAGATTCCGGGTTCTAAGGGACCTGTTCTTGGATTCCGAGTTCCAAGGGACCTGGTATTGGTTATGGGTTCCAAGGGACCGATGACTTTGATTACGGGTTCCAAGTCAGACCTAAGATTTTGGATTTGAGGGGGATATCTAACTAGGAAACCTTCTACACTGGGGGAAGTGGAGGCTTCAACCTAAGGCTCCAGACTTGATCTCTTGCGAGAGAATCTGGTAAGACACAATACAAACAGGAACCTGTTTTCTAGACTCAATCAAGAAAGGGGGATTTCTGAGAGGCTAGATGGAAGAACAGAAGAAAGGATGAACGCTCTACTTCAACTGAACTTTGAGTGAGGTCTTCTTGCTTGGAGAAAAATAGGTGATAAGTTGCTGCCGCTTCACTCTTAATTTTTCTCTCTTAGAACTTCATTTGTTCGTTCTTGTGTCTATGTCGAGCTTTGGTGTGGAGACTTCTATTTATAGAGGAAGATCAAACTAGCCATTGCAAAGAGCCGTTTAACCTCTGCCAAAACTATGGCACTCCACCTGCTTTTCTGAAAATTTTCCTAAAATGGTGACTGCGACCTTTGCTTTTTGCACGTCGCTGTTGTCGGCCCATTTATGGTAAGTTCTCTAGCTGACTTGTGGTTTCGAGTAGATTCAAATCTGGACTGCGACTCCTCCGTCTTCAGCGTCTTCAAAGTCTTTTCTTCTCCGCTTCGCCACGTCTGACTTCGACACAACTTCTCTTCACGCTTGAACTGTATGCCTTCAGCTACGTGGGTCGGTTGAGGAGTCAACTGAGTTGCTATCCATCTGAGTCCGTGCTTCAGTTGAGGTTGATGTCTCTACTAAATTTGAGTCTCAGCTGAGTCTAGATCACAGCTGATTTTGGGTCTCAGCTGAGTTTGGGCCTTAGCTAAGTTCTTCACGAACTTTCTTCTTTAGTCTGGCTGGCTTCTTCTGCTTGAAACCTGTAAAGATAAAATCCCTAAGCTCAAACAATGAGCTCTAGCTAAATTCAGACTAAAGGCAATCATCTACTCGGTTGAGGTCAGTTGGGGTTTTGGAATCTTTCGAAACGTTTTACTAATTTTCCAACACATGGTATAGACAGTAATCGCCTATGAAATAAGAGGAATGGTGGCTTTATGTGCATGTTTTTAATTTAGCCGTAAATAAAAACTTCCATGCACTGGTGCATAGTATGAGACAGGTTCCGACCCGGCTAATCTGACCCGCTCCGCCGACCCGCCCAGAAAAATATAAAAGCTAATTCTATTTTTTTTTTCCTTTTTCACTTGTTTTCTCCGCCTCCCATCCTCTCTATCTTTCTGCGATTTCCCCTCCTTCAACCTCCACCACTTCTACTTCCCCTTTCCACCCACGCATTTTCACAGTCCCTGCATAAGCTCGGAGTGTCGTCGTATCATCGCTGACTCTAGTTGATGACGTATTTCTGACTATTTACTTCAATTATTTTGTCGTCATTAGGGTTCCTCGGTGGAGAAATCTGCTCACATTTCGGGGGCTGGTAGCGAATACGATGATCATAAGCATCTAATGCATCATAGTGATGAAGCTGAATTTGACAATTGACCTTGTTCCAAATCTCAATGTTCAGCTGCTCTCATCGCATTCGTCTTCATCTCTACTTGGACTAAACTCATTGAAAAGTTCAATTTTGTAGTTGCTCCTTTTTACCAGGCAGGAGAATACAATCATTCAGACTTGTGTTGTTGCTTGCTACATCATAGCTGTCGGAGGTAAATTTATCTCTCGTCTCATTTTATTTCTCTGTTGAATTCATTAGCTAGCTAGGGCTAATTCATGTATAATGGTTTTGTTTTTGGTTGGTATTAGATGGATTTGGTTCTTTTCTTTTTGGATTGGATAGAAAGGCCTTGCAGATCCATCATATCTTCTAGCAGCAACAACCACTCTATCTCGGCATCAATATCTCGTTCTTCAGTCATTTCTCTCAATGGGGTGTATTTCATTCTTGATGTTTTTTTATTTATTCATTTTTTTTCTCCATTATATCAGGTCAAAATCCGGTTCATATAGATTTGGTTGTGGGTTTTGGATTCTGGGTGTTGTTCGTTTCAATCTTTTGAGATTTTTCATTTACTGTTTTAAGTAGAAAATTCGTCCAATTTGTTGTCGATTTTTTTCACTTGAAGCTAATTGTATTTCTTACCAATTTATACATTATTGCGTTTCATAATGAATGGATTTTGTTGTTCTGATGATGGCTGATTTTTCTTTGAATACGCTTTGCATGATAATTGATTACAATAGTTTCGTGACGTGGTTTACTAGTTGGTGTTGCACGGACCTTTAGCAATTGGTCTTATTCGATGCATATTAATTGTTCTATTAATGTTGTCAATTTTGTGGGAATTAGAGGTGGGCTGCTTAGTTATGTTGTGAGATTGAGTTTAGTTTAATAATTATATTTTGGGGTTTGCTTTAGTTGAAGAATTATGCTGCAAGACTGCTTTATCAACCATTCTAGAACGTAAATTATGCAGGGGATTTTGTTGTAACAGGAGTAGGAAGGGTGCTGTCTCTTGGACAACTTGTATGGGCTCCATCAATTAAACAAATTTGGTTTTCTGTTGGATCGCCGTATGAAATATTGCAGCAATATGCTAACCCCAGAAGGAAGGAAACAGAGATCATCATTCTTCAATTACTATGTATTCTGCCTCTCATGTGAAGCATTAGTTGCAGTAACATTTGTGGTGTGGATTGAAGACAATAAAGGTTGGCGGTGGGGTTTTGGAATTGCAAGTGCAGCCATATTGATCTCGATACCAATTTTCCTCCTCGGATCAGCACGATATATGATCAAAGTTCCTTCAGGAAGTCCCATCACAACCATAATTAAGGTATAGTATAAACCAGTTTGCAGAATCCCCATACTATATATAGCAGTAGTCACTAATTGTTCAATTTTTCCTGTTCAGGTTTTGATAGCTACAACGTACAAGTCATGGATTTTAAGGAAAACGAATAATACTATTGGAATGTGAGCAGAACCCCATCAAGTGTAGCAGAGGTGACAGAAGATGAATAACACGCTACATGAAAGGCCGAAAGTCAAACCATTGCAGAAGACCTTGGGTTCCTTAACAGTGCATTAGATGTCGCACCAGCCCCACGATGGCTCCATTGCACCATAAAGCAAATACAAGAGGCATAGTATTTGGCAGGAAGTTGTCGAAGTAATCATTGTTTTCTATTCCGATGTAGTTCGAACACGAATGCGGTTGTTTTTTTAGGTATTTGGTTTGATTTTCGATTTGAGATGTCGAGTTTATAGATCATTTTTTAGTGAAAATAAGTATACGCTGTTGTTGTCAAGAAACTCAATAGGGATGGCTATCAGGTCTCCAATTTGCTTACAATTTTCATTAAATGATTGTTTCTTTTACTTTGATCTAATTGAGAGCTTTCGTTTTTTCTTCTCCTTTTGTCTTCCTCTTCTAGGTGCTACTTGTGGTATAAAGTTATTTAAGTATTGAGTTTAGTTAAACTTTTTGTTGGTCTTGTCTTTATGTTGTTCTAGTGTTTTGTCTTGTCTGTATGCAATAACATTTAGCTTCTTTGAAACGCATATTGAGTGTTAAAGATTGGTGGTGGAGTGTTTTGCTCCCTTCGCTTTCGCTTAAATAGTTCAAACTGCAAAAATGAGTACACTAAAATAGTGGATAAAATCACGTATTTTATCTTACTTATTACAAGAGAAATTAAAAAATTAAACCTTAGGTAAATAAAATAATTTAACGTAATTCTTACATGCAATTTGTGATTAAATATTTATTATTTTTATACGACACCAGTAATCATTGATATGAAGAAAGATAATCTTTCAAAGTAATTATTGTCGCTATGAAAAGTAATCATTGAAATAAAGAAAAGTAATGTTTCAAAAATATTACTCTTTTTCACGACAATGTTTACTTTGTTCACAACAACTTGTATTTTTTAGTAATTTGGCCAACTAATTATTGTCGTGATGAAAAATAATTATTGATATAAATAAAGGTAGTATTTCACAATTATTATTTTTATTTCCAACAACTTATACATTTAATTATGAAAGTAATTATTATTGTGATTAAAAGTAATTATTGATATGAAGAAAAATAATGTTTCACAATCATTACTTTTCTTAACGACAATGTTTACTTTTATTCACGACAAATTGCACTTTTAGTTATTTGGTCAAATAATTATTTTCGTGATGAAAAGTAATTATTGATATGAAGAAAAGTAATGTTTCATAATAGTTACTTTTCTTAACGACAAATGTTTACTTTTATTTACGACAACTTGTACGTTTAGTTTTTTAGTCAAGTAATTATTGTCATGATGAAAAGTAATCATTGATATGAAGAAAAGTAATGTTTCAAAATTATTATTTTTCATAACAACAATGTTTACGTTTATTCACGACAAATTGTTGTACACATTAATTCCCAATTAAGAATTATTTATCCAATTAGGGTTTATTAATCCAATAACTATTTGACCAAATGACTAACAATACAAGTTCTCGTGAGTAAAAGTAACAACCGTCGTGAAAAAAAGTAATCTTTTTGAACAATTACTTTTCTTGACATCAATAATTACTTTTTTTCTTACGACAATAATTACTTGATAAAATAGCTAAAAGTACAAGTTATTGTGAATAAAAGTTAACATATTTGTTAAGAAATATAATTATTGATATGAAGAAATGAAATGTTTTGAAAATATTACTTTTCTTTACGACAATGTTTATTTTTATTCATATGACAACTTGTATTTTTACTTATTTGGTCAAATAATTATTGTCGTAATAAAATTAACATTGATATGAAGAAATGTAATGTTTCAAAGGTATTAGTTTTGTTCTCGACAATTATTATTTTTGTTCACTAGAAATAATACTTTTATTTATTTGGTAAAGTAATTATTGTCGTGATGAAAAGTGATCGTTGGCATGAAGAAATGTAATGTTTCAAAAATATTACTTTTCTTCACGACAACTTATACTTTTGTTCATGACAACTTATACTTTTGTTATTTGCTCAAGTAATTATTGTCGTAATGAAATGTAATCATTGACAAGATGAAAGGTAATGTTTCAAAAATATAATTTTTCACAATGATTGTTACTTTTATTGACGACAACTTGTACTTTAATTATTTGGTCAAATAATTATTGTCGTGATGAAAAGTACTCATTGATATGAAGAAAAGTAATGTTTCGAAAATATTACTTTTCTCCACGGCAATGTTTATTTTTATTTACGAGAATGTGTACTTTTAGTTATTTGGTAAAGTAAGTATTGTTGTAATAAAAAGTAATTATTGACATGAAAAAATGTAATGTTTCAAAAATATTACTTTTGTTCACGATGATTGTTAATTTTGTTCACGAAAACTTGTATTTTTAGTTATTTGGTAAGTAATTATTGTCGTAATGAAAAGTAATTATTGCTTGCCTCTTCGTTTCTTGTTTGCCTCTTTATTTTTTTGTTTGCTGCTTCTTCTTTGGTCAAGATTCGAGCGAGGGGAGCTGAAGGCCGCGGAGCGAGCCGAAGAATCTAAATTGTTGCCACTATGATTATCTTTATATTAGTAATCGGAGAGAAGGCAGAGCCGTAAAATCGAAGCCGAAGGCGGAGGTGCATGGGGTGCACGCGCCGTAAAATCAGAGTAGTATAACTTGTCATGTTCAAAAGTAGACATTATCTTCATGAAATGTAATGATTGTGAAACTTTACTTTACTTATTAACAATGTTTACTTACTCAACGACAAGAACTACTTTAACAATAGACTAAAAGTACAACTTGTTAATTGTTACATTTTTTTATGACTATAATTAATTCTTGATTATGCTTGTATATCATTTTCTTATAAGTTATAATTTTAAAATTAATTTATTATCTTAGCATTACTAAATCCTTAAACAGGGTATATTAAATCATATTTAGGGTATAATAAATCACTAATTAGGATATATTTTTGAAGAATAAAGTGAGTGTATTGAAAATCTTTTCATTAAGGAAAAGTAAAGATAATCACGAACAAAATTTACACCTTTTGTGAAAAATACCTTTCTTCATAAACATTACTCCCTCCGTCCCAGGTTAGTATGATTACTTTCTTTTTTTAGCTGTCCCAGGTTAGTATGGTGTTTCCATTTTAAGATATGTCTTTTACCTTTTTACCCTTAAAAGTTCAATATATTTACTCCTATAAAGTTTATTCATCCACTAAAAAATTAACAACACATCATAAGTGGATCCCTTCCTCCACTTAAAATATTCCTACCAAACATTTATCTACTTTTTCTTAAAACCTGTGCACGGCCCCCGCACCATACTAATTGGGGACGGAGGGAGTATTACTTTTCATCATTAAAATCATTACTACAATATGAGAACAGATATAATATTGAAAAATAGGCAAGATGAATATTAGTTAGTGTTCAATAATTAAATTAATTCATAAATATGTTGTTTTACAATATATGTTCGAGGGAAGCAAGCAGATAAATCCTAGAGATTGAAAATCAGGCCATTTTCAGAGAAGGGACTTGTCGAGATCATCAAAATAGGTATGTTCCATAGCCTTCTTTGCTGAAATCCTCCTTGATGGCTCGTAGTGCAGCATTTCCTGCCACGTCGAAAATTTCAGAGTGGAATAGAAAGGGTATAACATTATTTTTTATGAAGTTTGATGATGAAATCAAGAACTTACAGATACAAGATAAAGTCCATTCTCATCGAGGAGTTCCTTATTGATAGGTTGTTTGTTGATACCATAATCTTGAATTAGACAAAGAAAATATATGTCAGCAAATTTTGAGACAAATTTGATAACTTACGGCGCGTTTTGGTAGACCTACAGACCAGCTAATGAGGCAATATACTACTCCAACAAGAAGATGAATAACTGGGACAAAATTGTACAAGGTAGGAATATGAATGTTTTAGATTAAATGAAAGTTGAAGGCATTTAAGTTGAAAATAGATAACTTACTATGGATATGTGAAATAATTGTAGACTTTCTTGTTGAGTATATTTAACATTCAGAAAATACCTAACATTTGAAGAAAATGAAAATTATTAGTTCTAACTTCTAAGTGCAAGCAGAGTTCTTGATTTATGATTGTGATTATCAATAATTTTACCATGTAAAGAAAAACAATCCAGTGACAAGAGCTGGGAACCTCTCTTCAAAACTCTTGTTAGGCTGAGAAAGTCTGCAAAAAAGGCAACATTATATGATCAAAACAGATACACATTTGCAAGAATAGTACAAAACATAATCACGGAGAATCCATTCCAAGAAAAGGGCTAAACGAGTCATGAGCTCATTCCAAACCAATAAGTGGCTGCCACACCTGCACAAAATAAAAACCACATCTGTCGAAGCAACAAAGGAAGAGACACAACCCAAGCATGTTAAGGTAGCAATCTGATCTTCACAAACAAAGCAACAACATCCAGACTCAAGGCTCCGAGGCACCAAAACTCAAACCAGAAAATAACATATTATCAACTTCTACACTACACAGATACATATATTTGAAGAGTACAACTTCATAATTAACATATATTCATCAAGATTCCCAATACCATTAATACATACATACATTAAGATATTCCATTAGCCAATCATCCATCCAAGAACTATATATAATTCTTACAACCATATCTCTAAAAAAAAATGTCACAACGCCGCATTACTTAGATATCATATAATCTCTACTCTTCACCTTGTTGGTCATGAATAGCATCTCTTCCCTTCTTTCATTCTTCCAAGAAACAATCTGCCCACCTAGACTTGAGCACCTGGCTACCAGAATATTTTATTCAATTCATGAACTTGTTAGGTTTGTAATTGTCTAGAATTGCATTCTATTTGCACCACTTTTGCTCGTCAAGAACATATTTGCGACCAGAGTTATTGTCTTTGGTTTTCATTACTTTATATGGCCTTACTTCACATTAAGTTCTAGACAATTTCCTGATTTTGTGAAACTCGACTAAGTAGTTTATGAGAGAAATAATCCCTTCTCGCATCAGATAGGTGGTAGCCCCGCTTGCAACCCGTCCCAACTCCCAACATATAAATTTTTAATCTGTACAACATATAAATTTTTACGATTCTTCAATAATTCTTACTCCGAGTAAACTTAAACTTAACATATACAATACAAACACACACGTACGCACTCACACAAAATAAGAATAGAAGGGGAAGAAAACCGTTCATGAACATGCTAAACAGGGGAATTCCTACTCCAAATATTAACTAACAGCTGCAATTCAAAATCCTCATTGCAAAATACAAAGTAATAAAAATGATAAATATTCATAACAAGAGATCAAGAATTTCATTAATGAAAATCATTATCAAAATTCAAAACACACAAACCTCAGCCGTACAACCGGTGGGCTCCGACAATATACACCTAGATGATCCATCGCCATCACGAATTACATTAGTCGGCGTCGCATTTTCCCCCAATTTCTCGCCGGAATTACTCGCAATCAGGTGAACTTTCCCTTCATCCATTCCAGCTGCGGCAAAAAGACGAAGAAGGAATTGACAAAATTAAACTCACTCTTAAATAAAAATAAGGATCAATTATCCAAATTATGAAGAGTAAAACTGCGGAGGAGGCCATAAAATCACACCTGCAAATCAATTTCTTCAATTTCGCTCGGTGGAGGAGAGATTATCGGCGGCGGCGCTCGTTGGGAGTTGTGTTTAGGGCAGTGGTGGCGATGGTAGAGCGGGTGATTTCGGTGGAGTTGGAGGCGGATGTGGGATCGCGATGAAGCTCAATGTGAGCTGAAGGTTTTTTGTGTTGTTCTTTTTTTCTTTTCCTTTTAATACTCAGTTTTGGGTTGGGTCGGGTATGACCCAACGGATCCCGTCTCACACTGTGTATCTGTGCACCGAAGTCCAGCCCTTAACTATATATACATACATATGGATAAACTAAATTGATCTAATATAAACGTTATTTGTGGCTATATTGAAACGAAAGTAATTATTTTTGAAAAAAAAAAGAAGAAGATAAATTTGTTTCCCTTATCCCTTGTCCATCCAATTATTAACATCACTTGTAGAAACCACTAGATGCATACAAAAAAAAAACAGATAGTATATGAGTATTGAGCGGAATAGGATTCGAAAAATAGAAACCACATATAAGAAGAAATGAAATTAAACAATTTGTTAATTGTCAGACAACAATTTAGATTTCTTCGACTTGCTTCGAGGTCTTCGGCTCCCTCGCTCGAATCTTGATCAAAGAAGAAACGGCAAACAAAAAAACGAAGAAGCAAACAAAAAACAAAGAGACAAGCAAAATTTTGGAAATTAAAAAAAAATCTGGGAAAAAAAAACAGAAAAAAGATCTAGAAAATAAAACAAACAGAAAAAAAAGAAAAAATTGGAAAATAAAAAAAAATCTGGAAAATAAAAAAGAAAACAGAAAAAAAGACAAAGAAATCTGGAAAATAAGAAAAAAAGAAAAAAAATTGAAAAAAAATAGAAAAAAAAAAAGAAAAAAATTAGAAAGAGAAACAAGTGTCAATAAAACGAGTCAAGGAGAGATGGATCAAAAATAGAAGAGGGAAAGAGATATATAGGTCCGAAGTTCAAAAAAATGGCCATAATTTATATTTATAAAGAGGGTGACCAAAATTTATACTTTAATGTTCATTATGACTATATCACATGATATTCTCTAAAATTTGATTAAGAAGTTTTCCAAATTATTTAAAGTTCCACAATTCTTCAAAACAATAATTATTTGTAGGAATTCCTCATGTTTTTAATTAAATGTAATTTTGGCACTAATAATTTTTTTTACATGGTAGATTATTTCTCTTTGAGAAATAATCATACTGATACATTGAATCTCTCTCTGCAACCTTAGGCGGCAGACTAGGGGTAAAGAAAGACGCAGCGGTGCCTTTCATAGGCGAGTTTGTCCTTCTGATCGAAGTGAAGCAGTGTGTTCTATTTGGTTTTTTGTGATGGATCTTGATGAAGTTGCACGATTGGTTGATCAGTTAAAACTCACAGACGAATTGAAAACCTTGGTGGTTGACTTGTGTCAATTGACTCTTCACAATGATAACAGTAGTGGAGGTCTAATGTTGCAAGGACGAGTTGTTGGTAAAATCTTTGCGTCGAGAGTCGTTAATAAGGAGGCCTTCCGTACACAATTACCCATAATTCTGAATACGAGAGGGGAACCACATACTGATATTGTGGGTGATAATCTTTTTGTGGTGGTCTTTGAGAATGATAGGGATCGAAAGCATGCCTTACTTGATGGTCCGTGGCACTTTCATAAGCACCTGATGATCTTTAAGGAACCACAAGGTCTTCAAAAGGCCACAGACGTGGAGTTTAATGATTTTACCATTTGGATTCAATGCCATAGTCTCCCGCTAGCGTGCATGAATCCAGTGGCGGTCCGAAAAGTAGCTGAGATGGTGGGGCGAGTAGAGGAGATTGATGTTGGTGAAAGGGGCAACTGTTTGGGCCAATATGCTCGTGCTAGAGTCACACGTGATATTCATAAACCTTTACAACGATGTGTGAGTGTGAAGGCATAGGCATTTGGAGAGCAAGTCATTATCATTAAATATGAAAAACTTCCAGAATATTGTACAGCATATGGAAGGGTAGGCCATGTTGTCCGTCATTGTGATGATCCGAGGGTGGACAAAAAAGTGATTGCTTATGGTGGATGGTTGTTAGCTGGTAAAATAAGGGACAATCGACGAGGAAGAGGCAACTTTCAGTCGATAAGGAGGAATCAAGCGCAGATGGAAAGGGAATATGAAACGCATAGCATTGAGAGAAATAGAGCAATCGTGGCTAGAAGTAACGAGTTATCTGGAGACAATGCGACGGAAGAGGAGAAAGAGGCTTTAAATGGCGATGGCTCTGTTGGAATGAGTGGTGAGGAGTGCCTGGATAAGCACGACGAGGCAATGTCTCCAGGAAAGGCTATTGTTGCAGTACGCAAGAATACATTGAAGGAGGTGGCGATAGCCGAGGGTCAAGATGACAAGATAATTGAGATAATTGATTTACGAAAGGAGATAGTTGAGGGGGGGGGGGGAGTGAGAATAAGTTGAGAAGCCGTATAGGGGATGTGGTTTGGGGCAAGGGAGAGGAGCTAGAGGTTGTGAGAGATGAGGGGGTGGAAACGGAGAGCGCGACAAGGGGGATCATTGGATGAATCTGATGAAGGGTTAGAAATAGGTGAGAAAAGAAAAGTCATAATTGATGAGGAAGAAGATGAGACATGTAGGGGGAAGCGAAGAAATATGGCACATGAATCTGAAACGGCGGCGGCTGCTGAGCAGCCCCACCGATCACAATGAATTGCTTAGTGTGGAACGCCCATGGGTTGGGGAGCCCCGGGGCGTTCCATGAGTTGCGGCGGTTGATAACCGCCAAATCCCCAAATCTAGTCTTTATTTGTGAGACTAGAATGAAGCAACAACATTGTAGGATGTGGAAAGTTATTTTGGGTTTTTATGGTATGCTGGTGGTGGATGTTGTTGAGAAGAAAGGTGGTTTGGTGCTTTTGTGGCGAGATCTTTATGTAGTTCAAGTCCAATCGTATAATGCTTGGTATATTGATTGTACGGTGGCAACTACAGTGACGAATTTCAAGTTTACAGGTTTCTATGGTGACCCGAATCATGCTAAACGAAAATGGTCCTGGGAACTTTTACAACGCTTGCATGCTGTGAATCTATTTTCTAATCAACCTTGGCTAGTGGCAGGTAATTTTAATGAAGTGCTTGATGATTCAGAGAAGTGTGGAGGGCGACCTCGATCTTTACAACAGATGAGTAAGTTTAGAGAGGTCTTGTTTGATTGTGATTTAGGATAAGTGCAAAATCCGGACAAGGAATTTACGTGGTTTAATAAGCGTAAAGATGTCACCATTTTTGAACGGCTTGATAGATATCTGGCTACTTCGGAGTGGCGTCTGCTGTTTCCCAATGCAACGACTGAGACACTTGACTATTATGGCTCTGACCACAGGTCGGTATGGTGCGAGTTTCAGCCCAAGGAAGAGACAGTAGTGAGAAGAGGTCGTGGATGTTTTCGCTTTGAAGAAAAATGGTTAATTGATACGAATTTTGTCTCGGATTTTTTATGTGTATGGGAAAATGATGCTACCAACACAAAGCTCCCACGCAGGTTGAAAGCTTGTGAGGATTTTCTTCAGAAGTGGGCAGGAACAAGGTTTGATAGGATTGGAAAACAAATCTCGGATCTAAGGAGGCAACGACAGAGGCTTATGAGGGGGTGGGGCAAAAAACAACACCGGTGGAAGTAATCAGAATATCGGAGAAGATTGAGCAGCTAGTAGAGATCGAAGCATGTCATTGGAAACAACGAGCTCGCATAAATTAGATGCGGAATGGTGATCGCAATACAAGTACTTTCCATAGAGCAGCCTCAACATGAAGGAGTAGGAACACAATACAATGACTCCTTGATGAAAGCGGACAATGGCTGACAAAAGAGGAGGATAAAGCAAACCTCATTGGAATATATTTTAATGATATATTCAGTTCTACTAACCCCAGTTATGCTCAGATTGAGGAGGTAACCAGTCATATTACCGAGAGGTTGTCAGTAGAGGAGGTGGAGGTTTTGAACAAGCCATATACTATGACTGAAGTAAAGAAGGCGGTGTTTGATATGCACCCATCTAAAGCCCCTGGTCCGGATGGCTTTAATGCCAGATTTTTTCAGAAACTTTGGCCAGCGATCGGAGAATTTGTTACTCGTCAAGTGCTGAGGGTTCTTAACTCCAATATCCAGCTCCATGAGTGGAATGAGACTATTCTTAGCCTAATTCCAAAGAAGCAGAAGCCGGAACGAGTCTCAGATTTTAGGCCTATCAGTATGTGTAATACATGTTATAAGATTGTTTCTAAAGTTTTGGTTAATAGACTTCGAAGGGTGCTGGCTAGAATTATTGATCCTGCTCAGAGCGCATTTATTCCAGGAAGACTGATTACAGATAATGTCCTCATAAGTTTTGAGTGTCAGCATTGGCTACGGAATCACAAAAAAGGAAAAGATGTATATGCGTCTCTTAAGCTTGACATGAGCAAAGCCTATGATAGGGTAGAGTGGGGTTATTTGAAGGCAAGATTGGTCACGATGGGCTTTCCGAATAAGTTTATGGAGCTCGTTATGCATTGTGTTACGAGTGTTTCATTTCTTTTCCAACTAAATTATGGTGTATATAAGGGAATTAGAGCTTCGCGTGGTCTGCGACAAGGGGATCCTTTGTCTCCTTTTCTTTTTGTTTTGTGTATGCAGGGACTGTTTTCTTTATTTAAAGATTTTGAACCTGAGCACAAGGTGGTTGGGCTTCCTATTGTGCCACGGCAGATTAGTATCTTCCATTTGTTTTTTACGGACGATAGCTTAATTATGTTCAAAGCAGATGAGGAGGGGTGTCGTAATGTGATGAAAATTTTAAAAAGCTATGAAGTGGCATCGAGACAACTGGTGAATTTTGAAAAATCAGCGATAACGCGTAGCCCAAATTGCGATAATGCAACAACAATGAGGATCATCGATAGCCTGGGTCTTACAGTGGTCATGGGGCATTCCTTTTATTTGGGTTTGCCGATGTTCTCCATGAAAAAGAAGAGAGTGCTATTTGGGTATCTGACAGAGAGAGTGCGAAAGAATTTATTTGGATGGAAAGATAAGTTTTTTTTGTCAGGAGGAAAAGAGGTTTTGATTAAGTTCGTAATACAAACAATTCCCACGTATACCATGTCTTGCTTTCGATTCTCGGTTTTGATTTACTCGGACATCGACTGAGCCTGCGCCGAATTCTGGTGGGGAGTGGAGGGTGAGAAGCAAAGATTGCATTGGAGGAAATTGAGGGAGCCTTGTCGACCAAAGAATTTAGGGGGTTTGGGTTTTAGAGATATTATAAGTTTTAATAAAGCTCTACTAGCTAAGCAGGTATGGAGAATTATTAAAAATCCGAATTCTTTGGTGGCGCGAGTTTTCAAAGCTAGATATTTTCGCAATACTGACATTATGGAAGGAAAGATCATGTCGTCCTCGTCATATGTATGGAGGTCGTTGTGTTGGGGAAAGTATGTTCTTCACAAGGGTTTATGTTGGAGAGTGGGTGATGGGAAGGATATTAGTGTGTTCCGAGATGATGGGTAATGGACAGCCCGACGAGTCGACTTCTTTTGAGCTCGGAGATGCAGGGTAATGATCTTAGAGTGTTTGAGCTGACTAATGATGATAAAACTTGGAATATCGAGCTCTTAGATGGCCTTTGTTTTCCGTTTGAGAAGATATACATTTTGAATACGCCTATTGGGGAGCGAGGGGATGCGCATGTGCGATTTTGGAAATTTGATGAGAAAGGTGATTATTCGGTGAAAGGGGGTTATCTTGCCGAGATTGGTAATTACGAGTCCAGTCCTTGGTCAAGTACTATGGACAAGAAGGTATGGGGAAGGTTGGTTTGGTCCATATCGGTGCCGCCTAAGGTGAAGGTTTTTCTTTGGAGGGCCATGAATGATTTGATTCCGACGGAGTTAAATCTTCTTCGTCATCATGTTCCAACTACAGGGTTGTGCCCTTTATGTAAGCATCAAGAGGCAACCACTCACCATAGTCTCTTATTTTGTGATAAGATTTCACACGTGTGGAAAAATAGTACCTGGTGGAGTCTACTTAAGAAGTGTAGAGATTTTAATCAGTTTGACATTGGCATAATGATGAGGAAGGAAGTGGACGATGAGAATTATGAGACGTGGGTCATTTTGTTATGGATGGTGTGGCAGCTGCTTTGTAAATGGAAGCATGGAGATGGTGATGATGATGGCGGTGGTACATTTGAAGCTAATGCTCGAAATTTCTGGGGTGCTTTTTAGCTTGCCAAACCAGCAACGTTAGCGGCTTCAGTCTTAGGTATGGTGCCGGGTGAGAGAAGCTGGATAGCACCACGGAAGGGGACATTTCGGGCTGATGTTGATGTGCTTTATAATAAGGAAAAGAATTTATTCGGTGTTGGTATAATAGTGCGAGATGCAACGAATAAAATTTATCTAGCTGTTTCTCGTCGGGTAGCGCCATTTGCTTCAGTTGTGGGAGCTGAAATTAAAGCTGTTGTTCATGCAATCACCGAGAGTATAAAGGCGCATATTAGTCCGATTGAGATCTATACTGATTCGTTTACTGTGGCTCGGATTTTGGCTAACCCGGATGAAGCAGAGAAGTTGCTACCGGAGGAGATTAAAGATATAATGGAGGCCACACGAGATGTTTTGGTTGTCAGAGTGTCCCATGCTTATAGATCTGCTATGAGAGCGGCTCATTTTTCAGCACAGTATGCAGCGCATATTACAAGTCCGTCCGTTTGGACGTTTGATTTCCCAGCTTGACTGAGTGAGATTACATCTTCGGATATTTCGTAATATTAATATAATTTCCCTTTCAAAAAAAAAAATATTTTTTTACGTGGATCATGTCAAGGCCCAAATAACCAAATTGGGCCTCAAATAACACTTAAAAACCCTAGCTAAGCTATCCTCGCCGCACTGTCGCTAAGTTCCGGCTTTTATAGTCTCATTTATTTCTTCATGCTCTACCTTCTTTCTTTTAACGCATTTTCTCAATTGTTGTGTTCTCACAATCTGTATTTTTTTTTTCCTTACATTTTATTCATCCATCCCTTTTTTCGATTTAATTTCTGTTTTCCGTGTTACGGAATCAATTATCAATCCCTGTGAAGAATGTTTTAATTCAAATAAAAGTAGTGGCCTGATTATCCTTTGATGATATCTTGTTCTGAGGGATTGCATTTAGATTTCGAAGAATATTTTTCTTTATATCTATTTTTTTTTTCTATTTTGTTGAGATTTGAGGTTTCCCCATGATGATACTTTATCCAGAAATTTAACGTTAAAAGTAGACTGAAAATTCTTTGATGTGGAATAATTTCTGAGGGGTGTTTCGCGTTTGTCAGTTTGCAATTATCATATATTTCACAAGTTATGATTCTAGGTTTGATAATTTGTCAAGTTTACTTGTACTAATTTTATGTTTAATATCTTCGTCAAACTTGTGTTTTTATAGAAGTAGTGTACTGATATTCAAAGATTAGCTGCCTGCAACTTTGGTATTTCAGCTAAATTAGGTCCTAAATAGGTATGGTGGGAAATTCAGAGGTTTTTGCTTATGATTTGTTGAGACACTTTAATTTGTACGTCAAGAATATACAAGAACCTGTAAGGTTGAAAATTTTAAAGGATTTTGGACTGATTTTTAGTTTTTCCTGTAACAATGCCATCTTTTTATTTTGTTAAGTTGTAAAAGCATTACTTCACCAATTAGTTTGGCTATAGTCTTAAGATTTATCTCTTATTCAATAATATATTTTTTGGAATCACATTCATAATCAAGATCTCCAAAAGTAAGGATTGCATTAGGATCAGACTTATGTTTGAGAAATAGGCCAAGATCAAGACTATCTTAGTTCGTAAAGACTAAGAATATGGGGACTCGGCTCTACAGAGGGGCTAAAACTGTAAATACCTTTATTAAGCTTTCCTGTAGGTAGAGCTGCCTTGGTAGTTTGATCAGTCAATGTAATATCCAAATACGACATACAGCAAATGTAAACTCACTAACTAAATCTTGTTGTAAAATATGAGTTGAATGCAACATAGACATGAGTTTAAGGTAGGCTTGAATATAGAGCTATCAAATATTCTCATGACATACTGAGTTTCCTAGATCATAGCACGATTACGAGCTCTTGAATCAGGATACCAGTTCATGTATGTGTAGCCACCAGTTTGAATGAGAGCAATGATAGCAGCAATAAAATAGACACGCCTGCATGATTGTTGTGGCTGCTGTTAAACTGGCCACCATTGAGATTAATTGCTGCAGGATTGTTGTTGCCTATTATCATTTATAGTGGCACTATTTCTGGCAGCGCTTTCAGGATGATGCAAATCAGACATCGAGGCTTGTAGTTGCTATTGTAAAATCTCCCCCTCTTCCTTTCAAGTTGCTTTTGCTTTACCTCTATCGTTTTGTTTTTTAGTACTAAGATTAGTCTGCAAACTGGTCTCCAATATAATTTGGTAACTAATAAGAAGAGCTTTGTGTTATTGATCGCAAATGCCGGTGATTTAGAAACATCCACCATATCTTTGACTACCCCTTTTCCTTCCGATTATAGCTACTTGTGACGGACACCCTTTCGGTTCTCTTGTTTCTTCTTTCTTTTTCAGTCATGGCAGCGGTTTGCTTAGATTGCTACAAATGTTAGCCGTATAGCTTTATGCTGTCATCGAAATCTCGTTCAAACTTACCTCTCTGTAGCGAGACTATCTTTGTGAGCTGCCATTGCGATAATTTCCACGAGTTTAGCTTTAGACTGAGATGTGATAACTTGCAATGTTTCTAAAATTTTCTTTCCAATACCTAACCAAACAATTCTTATGACATGAGCCATGACGTGTCTTCTCAAATGAGTAAAATTTGGATTCCATTAACTTCATCAAGAAAGGAATTAGAACAAATTTATCTGGTATAGAAGTTCTTCCAATTGAACAATTACTTGTATGTTTTGTTTTGTTTCTGATTTATTTCCGTTTTGTTTTGTTTTTTCTTTCTTGAAATACCAATTGGACAAGTTCCTATTGATTGGTATGATGGAATGGACGGAGGAATAGAATGGTTATTCTTATCTCTATTTCATTCTTTTGATTGGTTTTTTTGATAATTAGGAATTGTCATTCCTTACGGAATGATCATTCCATTATCAAGGGATTAGTTATTCCTTACTCAAAGGTACTAGTCATTCCTAATGCTTATATTTTTATATTTGGCCAAATTGCATACAAATATTCGACCTTCTTTCAAATTCTGGATTTATTACAAACCTTTTAATTTCAGCAAAAAAAATAGCAACCTTTTAATTTTTCTTAATCCTCGTCCGAATTCAATTTGGGGGAAAAATTAATGATGACATGTCCAATTAAAAATGATGTGTCATTCAAAACGACGTCGTTTTGATTTTAGAATAAAAAAAAAGAAAAAAAAATCAGATTACACATCATATATTAATGCCACCTCATCATCATTTCATCTGTTTTCCCATTCATCTTCATAAATCAAACTCTCAGATCCATCGGCGGCTCCCTCCTCAAATCCGACACCCTCTCCGACGTCGTCGGCGTCCTCACCTCCAAGCACACCCAGGAGCAGGCCGCCGCACTCGGCTTCCCATTTTAATGATTTACTAAGTCAGAGAAAGAACTCAAATCACCTCAACCCTCGAACTCAAATCACCTCAACCCTCGAGAGAAACAACGAGCTTTGGCATCTGCTTCCTCCACGCCGAGGCAACAACGAGCTTCCTGTACAAATCCACATCCTCCTTCACAATCCCAAAAGTGACCAAATGCTGCAAGAAAGTATGCACATCGGGAGTCTTGACATTCTCGATCCCGCCTCTCTTCTCGAGTCTCTTCTTCCACGTCTCTGCTATCTCCTTTGCCTTACTCTTAATGCTCGGCGTCACCATCATCCTCTCATTCCCCAGCACGGGATCCATTATCACCGGAATCAACGACTCCAACAACAGCATGCACGCCCACCCCAAATCATAGCTATTGCTCGTGCTGCTCGCCAATGGGAAAACCTCAGACATTGCCTCCGGCACGAATCGCGGCGAATCCACGCAATCAGAGAGGGTTTTCGGCAATTTCGACCGGAATAGCTCGAGCTCCTTCTTCCATGAGGTCACGAAGATCCAGAACTCATTCGCCGCCATCTTGTGGCAGAAGCTCCTCAATTTCATCAACAAACCCTCCGAATCGTCCACCTCCTCCCCGCCGTCGCCGGAGAACAAGATCGACATCTGCGTCGCCTTCTCGAGTGTCTCGTACGCGATCGAGAGCGATCTCGAAATGGACGACTCGCGCGAGTCGAGCACCTTGAGTGACTGCTGCGTCTCCTGGTTTAGGGCTTCCACTTTCGCCTTGAGCGCGTCGGAGGAGAGGAGGAAGGGCTAGGCCACTGGGCGTGAGAGAGAGATGAAGGGGTGATGAGGTGGAAATTAAAATGATGTGTAATGTGTGTTTTTTTTGTTTTTTTTTTTCTTAAATCAAAACGATGTTGTTTCGATTAAAACGACGTCGTTTTGAACGCCACATCATCATAAATAGGACATGTCATCGTCAATTTTTCCCCAAATTGAATTCAGGCGAACATTAAGAAAAATTGAAAGGTGATTATTTTTTTTGCTAAAATTAAAAGGTTTGTAATAAGTTCAGAATTTGAAAAAAGGTCGGGTATTTTTATCCAATTTGGCCTTTATATTTTAACTATTTTATCCTGATATATTTTACAATTTGTTAAATTTACCCCTAAAAAATTAGAAAATTATTTCCATCAATTCTAACCCACTGCACACACCGCACACATACACACATATATACCCGCTACACACACTACACACATATATATATACACACACGCACACATACATATACACACTATGCACACACACATATAGATACACACACTGCACACACACACACAAAATGATATACATATATAAACACACTTCGCACACACACATCAAAAAATATTGATTCTATTTTTTTACTTATTACTAAGCATAGAAATCAACTTACCCATTCCATTGGATAGTGTGATTATTTATCTCTGTAAGTGTATTTGGTAGTCAAGATTAAACTCATGATAAATAAGCTTTCTGTTTGGTGCTCAAGATAAAACTCAAGGCTAAATTCAATCTTTCAATTCTACCCTGAACTACTTTCAATCTAACAGAGAAGCCAAACACACTTGAAACATGAACGAAAAAGATTGCACAAGGTAGCTAAATATGATGTTGGGAGTATTTATCGACATAATATTCAAATATTCAAAATGTGAAGATGAAGTCATTATCTAGGCTAATGATACATAAGAGGGAAATAGATGATTTAAAACATTGGTTACAACAACTCTACTCAACATCTGTTGTCCTTTCTAGTGTCTCACTACTACGATCGAAACTACTACAATCGATACCTCCCACGATGCCCTGCATGAATTGAGATTAACAATTATTAGTGAAGAAAACATCCATTATTAACAGCTCACAAACGAGAAATATGTTTGAAGAAAATGTCAATCGGCAGTAAAAGCTCATGTTGGATTCGGTTCTAGCTGCCATATTAAAATCATTTTCAACTCACAAAGAAATAACTAGCTTGAGAGCAATAAACAAAGATAATGACATAACATAATTCATGGAGATGATCCCAAAATCATCATTCATCATGACACCACAAATGAATCTCTATTATCAAATTACAGTAGAACCTCCAGAAAGAAATATTCTATTTAAAAATAAATTCCCATTTTATCATATATTTTTATGGTCATATTTTTTTTGGATTCCATATTAATAAAATACTCCCTCCGTAATTGAAGAAATGCCCTACTTACCATTTTTCACTGTAATTGAAGAAATGCCCTACTTCACTTTATGGACTTATATACCCTTAAAAATACTCACTTATTTACACTCTTTACCATTAGTTTTATCAAACCCATTTAATTAACCTAATCTAATTATCACCCTAATCCAACACTAATGGCCCAATACAAATTAACAAATAAAACCCAACCCATATGCTTCTGATCCACAAACCCAACCCAAATCCTATCCTAAAAACCCTAATTCCATTATTGTGCTCTCACAAACTGAATCGCAGTCTCTCTCAAACTTTCATTTCTCTATTGCGATTCTCACAAACTGAATCGCCGTCTCCCTAAACTCTCTCTCTCAATCTCTCATTTCTTTGTTGCGATTCTGTCCCTCATTCTCTCGTTTCTCTGTTGCGATTCAATATTTGTTCTTCCTTGTGATGGCCGCTGCATATGAATCGGATTCTTTTACTCCGGTGGCCGCTGCATCTGATTCAGCATCTCTCTACGAATCAGATGCCCTAGATCTCCCTATCCCCATGGATTGCTTCCATCACGACTTGCTGTCTGAGTTTGGGGTTGATACTGTGGTGCCGGAAACGCTCTGTGATAACTCGGAGCTTCCTCTCACCGACGATGAAGGCCAATCTGAGTTGGTGCCGGAAACTCCACCACCTGCTGGACTTGATGACGTCGATGATATGTATCTCACTTATCAGGAATGGCTGAAGAAATATATCTCTAGGGGTTTGCCGATCCCTGCCTCAAATCGTAAGATTAGGGCTTTTCTGCCCTAATCAGGTGAATCTTCCCATTGTTCTGTTTTTTCTGATAAATTCATTCATACTACACTTGGTATGCTGATTTTGAACTGATACTACACTTGGGTGGCTTTACTGTGATGCCTTAATCTGGTGAATGCATTCTCTGTGCTGGTTTGATATGTGATGGATGAATTAATTCCAGTGATGACAAATTCATACTTTTCAATGTGTGAGGCTTTTAATGACTTATACTACACTTGGTATGCTGATTTTGAACTGATACTACACTTGGGTGGCTTTTCTGTATTTATGAAGTGTTAGATGGTTTAGATTTTTGCAGAATGAAGCTGTATTTATTGACCTTAGAATGTGGTAGGTGTACTTTTAATCCCCTCCAAGTTTAAGGTGGGAAATTTGAATTGTAGTGTGTAAATTTTTGATTTGCCACCAAAACTGTTTTCCATTTAATGCACAGCATGTATCAGCAGCAGTTTTTGAGGAATGAAAGATCTTGAGTCAGATTTTTAATTCCTGTTTCTGCAATTCAAATTTTTAATTTACAACAATTTTTTTTATTAATTCCAGATTTAATTCTAGTTCTAAGGCAGTAAAAAAAAAAAAAACAACACCACACACTATCAATTCAATTAATTTTCGCAGCAGTATAAATGAAATAAGGGAAGAGAGATTTTTAATACACAACTATTAATTGCAATTAAAAGTCAAGATTAATACTACTCCTCAAGTCTTTTTACACCACTTTATTCCACTTTACCAGCTTTCTTAAACTCCGCGCAAAACAGTAACCGGAGCATTTCTTCAATTACGGAGGGAGTACACCTTTATTTAGGAATAAATCATACTAAATAAATAAATATATATATATATATATATATATATATATATATATATATATATATATATATAAGGATGAGTTATGGTGAAAATGACCCTTAAAGTGAGAAATAGGAATAAATCTGGACCATACATCTTAAACAAAGGGCGGGCGCGTGGCTTTCACGCGCGGAGCGTGTAGCTCACGCGCCAATTTTTTTTCCCCTTAAAACACGGTGCATCTAGATACACTGTGATATGAACCTCGGCACTCGAACAAAATACAATTGATGGATATCCCAAAACCTCTGTATCTGTTTCTCACAAGTGAATTAGCGAATAAATCTCTAAAACCCAACGATAGGACGATACAGTAACTCGGGGACACTGAATGACACACAATGAGGGATGATTGACTCGTTGATTCGTCGGATAATGAACTCGACTTGGCAGAACCAAGAAGAACTCGAAAACGGCGTAAAACAGCGTCCATACATGGCCTGTATAAATAGACGAAATCAAACCCTATTCTAAGAAGGAAACTACTTAATGGATGGGCTTATAATTAATGACCCAACTAACTAATCAATTAAACAAGCCCAAGTAACGAAAATAAAAGACTAACACTAATGGACTCAACTAAACGAAAATAAATAAAGTCTTCAAAACAAAACGAAACAAAACAAGTCTTCAAACTTGAGCCCACTCGTACATGATAAGATTAACATAACTTGGGCTATCCAAAAATCCATCGCCAATGGGCTTCTTCATTAACTCTTGATCATAGACTTCTTGAATTAAACCCATCAAGCTTTCCTTGAACTTCTTGGCTCGAGATCTTGTGACTGGACCAACAGGAACATGCATCGGATCTTGCACCAACGACGATCCTTGGACTCCATCATTCCCCTTCTCTTGAAGAGGATTTGTCCTCAAATCCAAGGCGTCACCTACATCAAAAGGACTCAAATTAGTAACATTAAAAGTAGCACTCACACTATACTCACCGGGCAAGTCCAACTTGTAGGCATTATCATTGATGCGCTCCAAAATTTGGAATGGTCCATCGCCTCGAGGAAGCAACTTAGATCGCCGCTGCAATGGAAACCTCTCCTTGTGCATATGCAGCCACACCCAATCACCGGGTTCAAACACTACTTTACGACGCCCTTTGTTTGCTTGTTTGGCATACTACTCAGTGTGACGCTCGATGTTCATCCTCGCCTTCTCATGAATCTGTTTCACAAAATCAGCCTTTTTTCGGCCATCAAGATCAGTGTAATTATGCTCAGGTAAAGGAGATAAATCTAACGGAGTTAAAGGATTAAAACCATAGACAATCTCAAAAAGAGAAAACTGAGTAGCAGAATGAACAGAACGATTATAGGCAAACTCGACATGCGGCAAACATTCTTCCCAAGACTTAATGTTCTTCTTAATTATAGCACGAAGTAAAGTAGACAAAGTCCTATTTACTACCTCGGTTTGACCATCAGTTTGTGGATGACAAGTAGTAGAAAACAAAAGCTTAGTACCTAACTTACACCACGAAGTCTTCCAAAAGTAACTCAAGAACTTAGAATCTCTATCAGAAACAATAGTCCTGGACATGCCATGCAATCTAACAACCTCTCTAAATAACAGATTAGCTATATGAGATGCATCATCAGATTTATGACATAGAATAAAATGTGCCATCTTAGAAAACCTATCAACCACAACAAAGATAGAATCACGACCACGCTTAGTCCTAGGCAAACCTAACACAAAATCCATAGAAATTTCAATCCAAGGTGCATTAGGAATAGGCAATGGTGTATAAAGACCATGGGAATTTACTCTAGACTTAGCCTCCTTACATGTAACACATCTAGCACAAATTCTTTCAACATCACGCTTCATATGAGGCCAAAAGAAATGTTCTTGCAAAACAGCCAAAGTCTTAGCAATGTCAAAATGTCCCATTAAACCCCCACCATGATATTCAAGCAACAACAAATCACGTATAGAGCACTTAGGAACACACAACTTATTCTTCCTAAAAAGATAGTTATTATGCCTAAAATACTCTCCACTAGCAGATCGCTCACATGCGCAATAAATCTCACCAAACTCATCATCATGCTCATATAAACTCTTAAGACACTCAAAACCAAGAAACTTAGCATATAAAGTAGAGATCAAGGCATACCTTCGAGAAAGTGCGTCAGCCACAACATTCTCTTTTCCTTGCTTGTATTTGATGATGTAAGGAAACATCTCAATGAACTCCATCCACCTCGCATGCCTCTTGTTCAACTTGTTCTGCCCCTTCAAATGCTTCAAGGACTCATGGTCAGTGCGAATAACAAACTCCTTAGCCCACAAATAGTGTTGCCACGTTTTGAGGGCTTTCACCAACGCGTATACCTCCTATCGTATGTAGGATAACTCAATGTCAGTCTATTGAGCTTCTCGCTGAAATACGCAACATGCCTTCCTTTTTGCATCAAAACTGCACCAATACCAACACCAGAAGCATCACATTCAATCTCAAAAGATTTAGAAAAGTTAGGAAGAGATAGTACCGGGGAATGAGTCAACTTATGCTTCAAAAGCTGGAAAGCATCTTCTTGCGCTTTGCCCCACTTGAACTCCACACTCTTCTTGATAACTTCCGTCAAAGGTGCTGCCACACTGCTAAAATGAGGTACAAAACATCGATAGAAGCTAGCAAGTCCATGGAAACTTCTAACTTCCCCAACATTCTTCGGTGTAGGCCACTCTTGGATAGCTCGTATCTTCTCTTCATCAACCTATACACCCTGTGCACTAACAACAAAACCAAGAAATACAAGCTTGTCCGTACTAAAGACACACTTCTTAAGGTTAACATATAACTTCTCTTTTCTAAGTCCATCTCGCATGCCTCTTGTTCAACTTTTTCTGCCCCTTCAAATGCTTCAAGGACTCATGGTCGGTGTGAATAACAAACTCCTTAGCCCACAAATAGTGTTGCCACGTTTTGAAGGTTCTCACCAACGCGTATAGCTCATTATCATATGTAGGATAACTCAATGTCGGTCCATTGAGCTTCTCGCTGGAATACGCAATAGACCTTCCTTCTTGCATCAAAACTGCACCAATACCAACACCAGAAGCATCACATTCAATCTCAAAAGATTTAGAAAAGTTAGGAAGAGATAGTACCGGGGAATGAGTCAACTTATGCTTCAAAAGCTGGAAAGCATCTTCTTGCGCTTTGCCCCACTTGAACTCCACACTCTTCTTGATAACTTCCGTCAAAGGTGCTGCCACATTGCTAAAATGAGGTACAAAACATCGATAGAAGCTAGTAAGTCCATGGAAACTTCTAACTTCCCCAACATTCTTCGGTGTAGGCCACTCTTGGATAGCTCGTATCTTCTCTTCATCAACCTGTACACCCTGTGCACTAACAACAAAACCAAGAAATACAAGCTTGTCCGTACTAAAGACACACTTCTTAAGGTTAACATATAATTTCTCTTTTCTAAGTCCATCTCGCATGCCTCTTGTTCAATTTGTTCTGCCCCTTCAAATGCTTCAAGGACTCATGGTCTGTATGAATAACAAACTCCTTAGCCCACAAATAGTGTTGCCATGTTTTGAGGGCTCTCACCCACGCGTATAGTTCTTTATCATATGTAGGATAACTCAATGTCGGTCCATTGAGCTTCTCGCTGAAATACGCAACAGGCCTTTCTTCTTGCATCAAAACTGCACCAATACCAACACCAGAAGCATCACATTCAATCTCAAAAGATTTAGAAAAGTTAGGAAGAGGTAGTACCGGGGAATGAGTCAACTTATGCTTCAAAAGCTGGAAAGCATCTTCTTGCACTTTGCCCCACTTGAACTCCACACTCTTCTTGATAACTTCCGTCAAAGGTGCTGCCACACTGCTAAAATGAGGTACAAAACATCGATAGAAGCTAGCAAGTCCATGGAAACTTCTAACTTCCCCAACATTCTTCGGTGTAGGCCACTCTTGGATAGCTCGTATCTTCTCTTCATCAACCTGTACACCCTGTGCACTAACAACAAAACCAAGAAACACAAGCTTGTCCATACTAAAGACACACTTCTTAAGGTTAGCATATAACTTCTCTTTTCTAAGTCTATCCAAAACAGCTTTCAAATGCTCAACATGCTCATCATGACTCTTACTATAAATGAGAATATCATCAAAATAAACCACAACAAATCGACCAATAACAGCACGCAAAACATGATTCATAAGACGCATAAAAGTACTGGGTGCATTAGTTAAACCGAAAGGCATAACCAACCACTCAAACAAACCAAGTTTTGTCTTAAAAGAAGTTTTCCATTCATCACCCTCCTTAATCCTAATCTGATGGTACCCACTACGCAAATCAATCTTAGAAAACACACAAGCACCATGCAACTCATCAAGCATATCATCTAAACGAGGAATAGGAAAGCGATACTTTACCGTAATATTGTTGATGGCTCTACAATCACAGCACATTCTCAATGATGAGTCCTTCTTTGGAACGAGCAAAACCGGTATGGCACACGGACTCATACTCTCTCTCACGTGCCCATTTGCCATCAAGTCACCGATTTGTCGATCTAACTCCTTCGTTTCCTCGGGGCTGGTCCTATAAGCTGGTCGATTAGGAAGGACAGCTCCAGGAACAAAGTCAATTTGATGTTCAATCCCACGAATTGTTGGTAAGCCTGGTGGAATCTCGTCAGGAAAGACATCATCATATTCCTGCAAAATAGAACTAATAGAAGGGGGTAGAGAAGAGAAATCGTTATCACTATGCAAAATTTCCTTATACAACAGCAAGTACATCGGTCTCTCCTCCCTCACAACCCACTTCAAATCTCTCGGTCTAGCCAGAAATGAATTATGCACCATCTCGCACTCCTTTTTCGGCTCGACCGACTCCTTGGACTTCACCTTGTCCGCCTTTTTTTGCATCTGCATTTGATCCTCATAAACTTGTTTAGGAGTAAGAGGAACAAGTGATACCTTTTTCTGCTTGTACTCAAAGGTATATTTGTTGGTGAAGCCATCATGAGTAACTCCCCTATCGAACTGCCACGAACGTCCCAACAAGATGTGGCTCGCCTGCATTGGAATCACGTCGCACAACACTTCATCTTCATACCTCCCAATGCGGAAAGGAACCTTCACTTGCTTCACCACTCTGATGATGCCGGACTCATTCAACCACTGCAACCGAAACGGCTTGGGATGCTTCACCGCAAGGAGCTCCAATCTCTCAACCATGTCTGCGCTAGCCACATTCGTGCAACTTCCCCCATCAATGATGACGCTGCACACCTTATCTCGAACATGGCACCTCGTGTGAAAGAGGTTCTCTCGTTGCTCTCTCTCATCGGGTTGAGTTTGGGCACTCAAAACCCTCCTAGCCATGAACAATTGTCCAACAGGAGGTAAAATTTCCTCAGCTTCTTCGTCAGACTCCTCCAAAGCTGGCATCTCCAGATCACGATCTTCATCATCAGTCACAACTTCACCATCATCTCTCAAGATCATGATTCTTCTATTCGGACACTCACTCAAGATATGCCCAAATCCCTGACACTTGAAGCACTTCTTGTCTCGATTCCTGCTATCAGGGGTTGTTGGTTTGGCCTGATTTGCTGAACTCGCAGTCTCAACTCGTGGCTTAAAGAACGGCTTCTTCTCCTCTGTCGGTGGCACCTCCTTTCTCCATGGGTTCCTTTTTGATGAGGAACCACTAGAGGATGACTGGGATTGCCTCCAACTGGCCGGACTCTGTCTCTGATTGCTGCTGTTGTTGCCCCTCCTCTTGAGCTGACTCTCTATCTTAATGGCCATGTGGACCATATCCTCCAGCTCAACATAGTGTTGCAACTCCACTCTATTTCGAATGTCCCACTGCAAACCAGCCAAAAATCTTGCCATGGTCGCCTCTCTTTCCTCCACAACATTGGCTCAAATCATGGCTATCTCCATCTCCTTGAAGTATTCATCCACACTTCTAATGCCTTGCCTCAAACTTCGTAGCTTGTTGTATAGCTCTCGATAGTAATGATTAGGTACAAATCGCTTCCTCATCACTGCCTTCATCTCACGCCATGTCTCAATAGGTGGCTCATCATTTCTCCTCTGACTAGTCACCAACTGATCCCACCAAACAAGTGCATAATCCGAAAACTCCATTGCTGCCAACTTCACTTTCTTTATCTCTGAATAATTATGGCAGTCAAACATAAGCTCCACCTTTCTCTCCCATTCTAGGTATAACTCTGGATTATTTTTCCCTTGGAAGGAGGGAATGTTCATCTTAATGTTGCCCAGATAGTTATCTGGAGCGTTTCTGTCGCTGCCTCTATGCCAACTGCCCTCATCGTCTTCATCAAACTCTGTATCCTCCACATAGTCATCATAATCGGTTCGGCCTCCTCGACCTCCACGTCCTCTGCCACCTCATCCTTCTCTACCACCTCGACCTCGGTTGGAATTGGTCTCTCTGGTCTGAGACTGCTCGATCAGGTCAAGTCTGTCATATACCCCTTCCATCTTTGATTCTAACATCCTTTCCAATTCTGATGTCAGTGCCTCCATCAGTAACTTCACCGTTGGGTCACCAACAGGCTGACCCGCCTCATCTGCAACCTGTTTACCGTCTTTTGACATATTAACTCAAATAAGAAAACATTAGTAAAAATCAAAACAGAAACCTCACCACCTCACAAACACTCGTGTATCACTCAATAATGATTCACTCAGCACTCGTATATCACTCAGTTATGGCTCTTTTCACTCTAATAATCTCACACTCTCCTGCCTTTTTCCACTAAAATTCTCTCTTAAGGAATCGAATCCTCTCAATCTACCACTTGAATTCACCACCAACTAACAACGAAACAACCAATAACAAAACGACACGAAGAAACGAAAACTGAAACCCAAAAACACATTGCACAGAAATGTGCTCAACGACTCTACACGACCCAAGGAACCCGAAAATCACTACGAGACGCCACCGAAAAATCGGAAAAAGTGCACGCATAAACTGCTCCAAAAGACTCTATACGACCCAAGGAACCCAATGGAAAAAATTGCCCACAATGAAATTTCGGAAATTTTGGTACCCTCTCGGAACAAGGATTTCAAAAATGCGAAGAACAAGATCAAATTCTCAACGAGGCGCCTTTGGCGACCACTTTTATGTCAAATTGGAATTTGTGGTAAAGGGCGTGTAAGATGAATATTATGGTCTCTTAGGGCGTATATTTTGGTAATAATATGAGTCGGATGGAAGTTTCGAGCAGATATGGTATAGCATGTAAGGTATGACGATATGATATATATATATATATATATATATATATATATATATATATATATATATGGTAAGTTTAATAAGATATGGATGGAATATATGGTATGGATTATATGGGTGGTTATATATGGTAAGTGTATAAAGAGATGGATGAATATATGGAAAGAGAGATATAATGGATCTGGACGAATCTAGACGATTCTTTTTTTTTTTTTAATATTAACGACGACACGAACGAAACTGGAAGACAGACGTAGACGAACTGGACAGAAGACGACGAAGACAAAAAGACGAAGATGAAAACTGGACGGAAAAATATAAACGAAGACACAAAGAACACGAAGAACCTGGATACGAAACGTGGCTCTTGATATCAAAATGATATGAACCTCGGCACTCGCACGCGGAAGACTCGAACAAAATACAATTGATGAATATTCGAAAACCTCTGTATCTGTTTCTCACAAGTGAATTAGAGAATAAATCCCTAAAATCCAACAATAGGACGATACAGCAACTCGGGGACGCCGAATGACACACAACGAGGGATGATTGACTCGTTGATTAGCCAGATAATGAACTCGACTTGGCAAAATCAAGAAGAACTCGAAAACTCTCAAGAGAGAATAAAACTCACGTTTGTATTAATCAAAGTATGTAAAGCGACGTCCATACATAGCCTGTATAAATAGGCGAAATCAAACTCTATTCTAAGAAGGAAACTACTTAATGGATGGGCTTATAATTAATGACCCAACTAACTAATCAATTAAACAAGCCCAACTAACGAAAATAAAAGACTAACATTAATGGACTCAACTAAACGAAAATAAATAAAGTCTTCAAAACAAAACGAAACAAAACAAGTCTTCAAACTTGAGCCCACTTGCACATGATAAGATTACCATAACTTGGGCTATCCAAAAATCCATCGTCAATGGGCTTCTTCATTAACTCTTGATCATAGACTTCTTGAATTAAACCCATCAAGCTTTCCTTGAACTTCTTGGCTCGAGATCTTGTGACTGGACCAACAGGAACATGCACCGGATCTTGCACCAACGACAATCCTTGGACTCCATCACACTGTATGGTGCATCTAGATACACTGTGTGGTGCATCTGGTTACACATTGTGGTGCATGTCCGTTTTTTTTTTTCAGTTTTTTGTTTTTCATTTTTCTTTGCAGTTTTTTTTAAGATTTTTTTTCTCGGCTCCGCCTTCGCTCCGATTACTAATATAAGGATAATCGTCGAGCAACAATTTGGATTTTTCGGCTCGCTCCGAGGTCTTCAGCTCTCCTCGCTCGAATCTTGACCAAAGAAGAAGCGGCAAACCAAAAGATATTTTCATCAAGCATAGTGCATTTCCTTACACCTAGTGGTGCATCTGATTAGACTGTTCCGTGCATATCAGTACATATAGTGGTGCATCTCATTAACCACAATGTGGTAGATGCACCACACTGTACAATGAGATGCACCACAACGTGAAACTAGATGCACCATATGTTGACATGAGATGCACCCAGCTTTATGGAAAAATCAAACCTTAAAAAAAAAAAAAAAAAAAACTAAAATTTTTCGTCCGGATGTACCGCCCTTCTTAGCGAAATGCAACAGATGAGCGACTGAGATTGATTCTCATTTTTTAGGATAATGGCCATTCTTATATGATCCTAATGATATATATATATATATATATATATATATATATATATATAGATTATATAGTGAAATACTCACTATGAGGAGTAACAACCCAATATATAGCCCACCTTTTTAATTTACACAAATTATACCCACTTTTTATAATTTGGAACCTAAATACCCTTATTAATCATATCCATTCACTAAACCCGCCCGACCGCCCTGACCCGTTTAACTATTTCCCATCCCTCTCTCTTGTGTGCGTCTTATTTCTCAGCACCCCCCTTTCTCTATCTAATTTCTCTCTCTTCTCTCTCGCTGGAAACTCACCAGAGATAGTTCGACGGAAGAGTGATTGCTTGTCCTCGCCAGCCACCAGCCTCCTCGCCTACGCCGCCGGCAGCTCCGTTGCCGTCCTCGACACCCACTCGATGCAACTCGTCTGATTGTCTCGACCCTCCCCTTCCCCCCGCTCTCTCCCACAGCCGTCTCCGTTTTCATCACCGCCGTCAGGTGGTCCCCCATCTCCCTCCCCCACCACATCCTCGACAGCGAGGCCTCCTCACCGCACCTCCAGCTCGCCTTCGGCGACCGGCACGACCGCGTTAGTCTGCTGGATTTCCGCTTCAAAGCCCCAGCCCTCTTCTTCGACATTCGCATTTCTACTATTTTTTCTCTAATATATATTGAATTAACTAAAAATAATAATTTAACAATCACACTCTCCGCTCACTAAATTTGTCTCTAAATTTAGCTATTCTAATTTCTTCGCTGTATTTCCAGCTTGCCTGCCTTGAATTTCAATGTAAGTATTTTTGTATGTAATCATTCATTTGTGTGAAAATGTGACTGTGTGAAACTACTGTTTTTCAATGTGATTTGTGATTCTGAGTTGCTTTGTCATTCTAGGAAACTTCATCCAGTCCTTTTCTGCACTTGTGCGATTTAGTTTGTTTTCATAAATTTGGTTAATGTATTTTGTGAATTTGGAGGGAAAAGGAGAAATTGTGGGAGAGTAATTTTCAATGGCGTAATGTTTGTGGTGATTTATGGATTATGTGAATTATTCTAGAGAGAAATAAAGAGCAGAAACAGAGATTTGCTGTTGCCGAAGATTTGTGAAATTTCAAAATAGTAGTCACAAAAAATAAAAAATAAAAAATGTAACTTGGTACTTTGGCACTAATGACCATATTAGTCCCAAAGTACCAACAAAATTCAAAATATTGCTAAGTATGTTTGGTACTTTGGCACTAATTGGTGCATTTTAGTGTCAAAGTACCAACAAAATTCAAAATCTTGCCAAGTATATTTGGTACTTTGGCACTAATTAGCGCATCTTAGTGCCAAAGTACCAACAGAATTCAAAATCTTCCCAAGTATGTTTGGTACTTTGGTACTAATTGGTGCATTTTAGTGCCAAAGTACCAACAAAATTCAAAATCTTGCCAAGTATGTTTGGTACTTTCGCACTAAGATGCGCCAATTAGTGCCAAAGTACCACTCATGAGTAGCCTATCATACATGAACAACATACATGGGTGTCACCGATGAGTAGCCTATCATACATGAACAACATACATGTTGGGAAATTTATTAGTATAAGTTTTGATGAATTCCAAAACCGGCTGACCTCAACCGAGTAGATGTTGCCAGAACCTAATGTTAGAAGTTAGGCTCGCTGTTTGAGCAAAGTTAAGATTTTATCTTTACAGGTCTCCAGCTGAAGATGGCAACAAGGCGTCACTCAGACAGAACATCAGTTGTGAAGAAAGACAACTGAGAGTTCATTTGTTCAGATGAAAACAAGGGGAAGTCTTCAGAACATCAGTTGAGAAGGAAACCAACTGAGGGTTCATCGGATGAGAAGCAGCAGAGAGGAAGAGAACATCAGATGAAAAGGAAATCATCTGAGGGTTCAAACCCAACTGAGTAAAGAAGTGGAAGACAACTGAGGGTTCAGTTTCAGAACCTCAGTTATAGAATCCGAACAAGAAGTTCAACTGTTTGAAGTTCAAAGTCAGCTGAGAGCTCGACAGATCGGAACATCAGCTGAAGATCACTCAGATGAAGGTCAAGACTTTCAACCGACAAACCGAAGTTGACTGTCAAAGATTTGAATTTCAAAAGGAAGTCACATGAGGGTTTGACCGTTCAGTCATTACCCCATCTGGCCCAACACAAGGCTGTCTCAGATGGAAAGCAGAAGAGCACAGATGCCATATCGGGAAAGTCTGCAGAGATGAGAGACAAGCCATCGCTATCAACCGATCAGAGATCAACTGCTCCTCCAACGGCTAGTTGATTCTCTCCGCCTATAAATAGAGGCATTCTCTCATTCGAGAGATATACACGACGAGAAGGATATAGACTGATTCTTCAAGAGCTTTCTCGAGAGAAATCAAAGCAAAAAGCAAATCTGAAAAATCATCATCTAAGAGCATCAGCAGCTGAGAGTTCCAATTTGAGAGAACATTAGTAGCTGAGGGTTCCTAGAGATCGAAACTGTTTTTGATCTTAGGTTGAGTGTTTATTCGTTCAAACCTTAGATCCAGCTCTCATTTGTGATCGAGCTGTAGTTGGAAAAACCCACCCACTCTCACACCCTAAAAAGTGTTAGTTAGGACCCTACTCTTCCTGCAACTGAGTAGATAGGCTGTTAAGTGCCCGCAAACTTAACATAGGTTGTTAAGAACCCGTAATCTTAACTGTAAGGTCGATAAGTACCCGCAAACTTATCCTTAACGATTGCTCAGCCCGCGTAAGCTGAGTGGTTCTGTCCAGAAGAACTTGGACTGAGGTGTGTGGACTCACATCTCCCCGTGGACGTAGGAGTTCTCTCCGAACCACGTAAATCTTGTGTGTCGTGTTTATTTGTGTTCAGTCATTATTTGCATATCTCAACTGACAAACTAACCGCATACAATCTGCATACTTTCACATCAACAGTTTTGATTTTGACCAACCGTGCATAAAAGCGTGAGTTTGTTTTTACGAGTTCATTTTCCACCACATTCCGCACAGCACCACTCTTCCAGCTGAGGTTGCTTACTCAGCTGTGAGATCCCAACTGAGTTCTTTTACTCAGTTGAAGTTGATTTCAAGTGTTAAGTTTTTCGAAAGTTGAAAAATCCTAACTGGTGTATTCCCCCCCCCCCCCCCCCCCCATACACCAGTAACTCGTATCGGGACCATCAATACATAAGTGCTACCCATGAGTAGACAATCATACATGAATAGCCTACATGAGTGCCACCCATGAATAGCCTATCATACATGAACAAGATACATGAGTGCCACCCATGAGTAGACAATCATACATGAACAGCCTACATGAGTGTCACCCATGAGTAGTCATTCATACATGAACAGTCTACATGAGTGCCACCCATGAGTAGACAATCATACATGAACAGCATACATGAGTGCCACCCATGAGTAGACAGTCATACAGAAAGCACAAATGACCATATTAGTGCCTATGGATGGTGGAGATCTATTCTTATTTCTTAGATTAAGATACATTCTTATATGATCTCTCTCCTATATATATATATGTGTGTGTGTGTGTGTGTGTGTGGAGGAGAGGATCATATAAGAACTCATTTTTTGGTAGGAATTAAGAACCAATATGGACCGTTGATTTTTTTTTAATTTATGGTCCAGATTAATTGATGCATTAGATTACTGTAGTTTGTGCATTAAAGGTATTCTAAATAATTTGTGCATTAAGTTAGTGTAATTTGTGCATTAACGTACTGTAATTTGTGCATCACGTAAGTAATATTTATACTGGTTCCTACGATTCTCATATAAAGATGAGTTCCTACCAAATCCATATCTTATATATATATAGATATATAGTTACATGGAGTCAGGATAGGCTAGCCTCGGCTAGCTTCACAGACTGCACTAGAAGTGCAGCCTTAGCTAGACTTCACCATCCAAGTTTTATAAACATGTTAACAAAACTTGTAAATGTAGGAGTATATATAAAATACAATAACACATACAATAGGCTATGTTTGGTAGGTAGTATTAAGTCATATTATATTATTTAATATGGGTTAATGTATTGTTTGGTAGGAAAAATTATTAATACAAAGAGCCCTTTAATAGAGAAAAGCCATGTATTATAATACAAAGAATGACGCTTAAATAATTCGACCACCTAAGTGGTATTATTTACATGGCTTCAACAGTAACTCATAGTAAACATTAAAAAGTCAATATTACCTTCTCTTTCTTATCTTCTTCATCTCTTCTCTCTCTTTTAACTCTCCTTTCCTACACACTCACCCCACTACTGCCTCAGCTCCAACTCCACCACTGACGTCACTGTCGCCAGCTCCGTGTTCATGTTCGTCAATCTGTTGATGATAAAATCGAATTCCTTCAGGATCTCCTTTATCAAATCGCCACTTCATGTCTACCAAGATGTTGAGGAAATTCGCCACGTGCGACTGCACCTTCATTGATCTCGCCATCAACTGTAGCTGCATGCTCTACGCCGAGGCTCGTAGGAGGCTGCACAGGCGGAGGCGGCATTGTTTGCCGCACACCCACAACTGACTGGTGAATTCTTTTTCTTAACCTTTTTCTGTCAAGTGATTATATTATTATTATTATTATAGTTTGTTACTTGCTGATGAATTGTTGATATATAATTAATTAATGAGCAGGATTTCCCAAGAATAACGTCGTTTTCAAGTTGGAAATCCAGGATATATTCCTGGTCAACAAGGCGGCGCCACCGAGGATGTTCACCGTCGCCGACTATCTCGCCGTCGTGTTGGGCGACTAACTACTTTTTTTTTGGGAGCTCAATGTAACACCTGGATTAATCAGAGTATTGAAACGACGTGGTGATGTGGAGGAAGAGAGAATGGAGGAGAGAGAGGGGGAGGAGGAGAGGGAGAGAGGCGGGCATAGCTGGTGTACCAAACAATAAATTTTAACAAACATAATTCTTGTATTTTCTACCAAACACACAAAATACTAATCCCCCCGTCTCGCCGAATACGGCCTAGTTCATATGGGCACGGAGACTAAGAAAAAATGTATTGGGTATAAAGAGAATATTTAGTAAAGAGTGAATGCAATATTATAATGCTAATAAAGTTGTAGATGAGATGGTGGATAGTGGGTAGTGAGAGTAGGTTAGTAGGGTTTAGATGAGATGGTGGGCCACATATAGTGTGAATGCAACATTTTATAATGATAAATATACACTAATTGTTTCCTTTAAAGGAAACATGCCAAGTATAGTGAGACGTCCCAAAATAGAAAACAAGCAGTATTCGGTGGGACGGAGGGAGTATTATTTATCATACCTATTCATATTATTTATCTCAATATTATTAGTATTCCTACCAAACATAGCTTAATTATATTAAGTGTTTCGCTAGAGAAAATTAACTAATTAAGTAAATGTTGAAAAATTAAAAATAAAATGGAATATAAATTTATAATTTTAATTTTAAATTTGAACGGGCCAATTTGGCCTGAAGCTCATCGGGCTTTTTAAGCTCGTGGCCTATTTGGCCCGTTGGGTCACTTGGGCCGGGCTAGGTAGGTCCGATCTTTTTCTGACCTCTAAAATCAAAGTCCAATCCGGGTCAAACATCAAGCAGATCGGGCTAGCTCAGCGGGCCGAACTTTTCCGAGACCATTTTAACAGCTCTAATATTATGTGAATTTATTATTACTCGGACAACTTAGAACCCCTTAACTCGAAAGGATGGCAAGATTTTTTGTGTTCCCCTTGCCGTGTTTGCAGCAGAATCACTTAAAATTACTTATTTAAAGATAATTTGAGGAAAATATTAAAAAAAAAGGATATTTCGAGAGAATAAATCCTATTGGCTGAAATAGGGTGCAATTTTAATTTTAATTTTAATTGAGGTTCGTATTTTCCTTTCCGTTTTTGGTTATATCACTCTCGCTCTCCCCCTCCCCCTCCCCCTCCCGAAAAGGAGTGTAGCAGGCAAGGCATCCCGATTCGATGGCGACTCTGGCCGTGGAAGGTGCAGCTGTGACGGCGCTTCGGACTGTGCTACACCGTGTACGTCTGGCGGCGGAAAGGTCCGGCCGCCTCGCCGAAGATGTAACGGTGGTTGCGGTGAGCAAGACGAAGCCACTCTCCCTCATCGAACAACTCTACGCCGTCGGCCACAGATGCTTTGGCGAAAACTACGTCCAGGAAATTGTCGAAAAAGCCCCTCAGGTTCATCATTATTTCTCAAATATTCATCAGGATTTACTCGATTCATTTATATGGAATGCATGTAATATGATATATATTAATGCGTGCTTTATCATGTATAGCTGCCTGAAGACATTGAGTGGCATTTCGTCGGCCATTTGCAGAGCAACAAAGTGAAAACGCTGCTGAGTATGACGAATTCCTAAGCGTAATTTCGATTATTATTGAGCTACAAATCTCCATTATACTGGAAAATGGAAGAGAGACTGTGTCCAATACTTAAGCAATTATTTGACGATAAACATACAACTTTTCGAGGATAATGCTTCAATTAATTGTTTTCTTTTCTGCGCAGCTGCTGTTCCAAATCTAGCCATGGTTGAGGGTGTTGATAAGGAGAAGGTAAAAGTAATTGCATAACCTGTAAAAGCACATTTTAAAAAACAACTTCTTTTCTGATTTTGATTTTCATATTATGTTAATTTGTATAATTTCCTGGACGCAATTAAGATATTTTCATGTCTTCCAGTTTGCATCAATTTTATTAGTTGTTTAAGCTTTGTAGAAAGTTCTACTTTCAACTTTCTATGATGAATTGTTAAAAGTATTATGCCTTTTAATTGTTTACTTCGAGTGATAAAATGTAGAGGACACTGTCCACCCGAGGGACAAGTAAGGTTCTGTAATTTACGAATGATATTTCAATAAATTTTTTTTCTACCGAGCTATTATCTTAGTTTTGCTGGCATTAGAATGTAGAAGTCTTAACCTAACCAGTCTGCTTCCTTTATTTTTTTTTACTATTTTCTATAACTTTTCGGACAAGTTTTCTGGAATGAGGTAAGTTAAAAAAATTGAGGAAAAAAGGCCCCTGTGATGCCTAATATGATAGTTACTAGCCATGATTTCTGTTTGTTCTTCTTTCAAAAGTTGTACTTCCCTGAAGATTGTGCTCTAAATAGACAAGAATTTTTGCACAGATACAAGGTTTTATCAGTTAAGAGTTACGCTGATGGTGTTTAATCTGATGAACAGGTTGCCAATAATCTTGATCGTGTAGTTTCAAATATTGGAAAGAAGCCTTTGAAGGTATTGGTTCAAGTGAACACAAGCGGAGAAGTATGTGAGTGATGAAATCATGACTAATTCAATGTTAAATTGGTAAAAAGATTAGTTAGATCTAGAGGGATATATCGGAAAATTATTAAAGAATTTGGAATTGTGCAAGATGGCTCCAATCAAATTTAGTAATTGACCATCATTGTTTGGTTCGAAACATTCATGATATGTGTGGAAAAAATGGAATGCGTAGTCGTCAACTATAGCTTACTTCATAATGATTTAGGCATGTGTGATAACATTTAAACAATTTGGGAAAGCTGCTCTTTTTTATTTTAAGTTCAAATCCCAGCATTCTGTTTTTATTTCAACTTCAAGTCTCAGCATTCTATCTCATTTCACCTTACCTGTCATGCAAATCTTGAATTAGCACACTGAACTTGTTACTATGAGCACTAGTGTGGACACTAATTCTTATATTAAATGGATTATGCAGCGAAATCTGGTCTAGATCCATCCGAGTGTGTAGATTTTGTGAGGCATGTGAAGCGAGATTGCCCAAATCTTGTCTTTTCAGGACTAATGACAATTGGGATGCCAGACTACACATCAACCCCTGAGAACTTTAAGGTATATCTTTTTATTCAAGGATCCACGAGGTGATTAAATGATAATTATCTTGATCTTTTATCTGGCATAAGTTTGACATTCTGCAATTGTGTGTGTGTCTTGTGATACTTTCTTGTTGTTAAATTGAGATCAAGGCCTACATACTTTTATATTTGCTTCTAGAATCTAATGATATATCCGTATTTTTCCGTCATAGTCTAAATGGTATTGATGTCATACGTTGATTAACAATTGTGATAAGCAATTGTTGTAGATTTGTTTTACTTTTTAACAGTTTTCTCGTTCATGATTATTCCACTTATCTAGATTTTTAATGGATGAGTATCTTCACAATGCATCAGACTTTATTGAACTGTAGAGCTGAGGTTTGCAGAGCTCTAGGAATCATTGAATCTCAGTGTGAGCTGTCAATGGGCATGTCTGGTGACTTTGAGCAAGCGGTAAGGCCTGAATTCTACCTTTGATGAGTTACCCAGTTATTAAGTGTTTATACATTTAACTGAATCAAGGTGCATTGTTTGTATATATTAAGATCAATTTATTTGACTCTTAAGTCCTAATGATCATTGGCATGATTTTTGTGGAATTAGATTTTGTTTGTAGATCAAGTGCATGTATATGTATCGTATAGGGTTATTTAGAGTTACAATTAAGCTAAAACCAGCATGCCAGCTTCTATATCTTAAATAGTGCATTGATACATACTTGTAGGGATGTCATCCCATCCGAAGCCCCTGAGTTGACTGGTCCGAGTACATCGAGGAGAAAAAAAAAAGTCACGCCCAAAACTTTCAGGGCTTTTTGGGCTAGATCAGTAGCATTCAATATTTTGGTCCAACTTTCTCTAGAAAACTCTAATTTATGAAGGATTAGAGGCATTGGAAAGCAATCCCAATTATTTTTCTTACCATATTTGCCTAATTTCAGATTCCAATTATTCTTAGAGTTATTAATATTCAAAATTATGGTTAGAACTTATAAGTATAGTGACATTTGAGGATGTTAAGTCTTATTAAGTCTTAACTTTTAACTTAGTACATCCATTTACGAAGCTATGATCTATGAATGTTGTGAAGCCTATAAATAGTTAGTAGAGAAGTTCACATTTGGATATTTGATATTAATTGTGTCGATAATAATTGTTTTTCCTTTGTTTCTACTTGGAAGTCGAATTTGATGCCTTTTGTTTTGCTTTACTCTTGTTATTCCTCCCTTGTTAATAACAAAACAGTACTACTACTTATTTTTCAAGTTTCAAATTGTTTTATTGTATTATAATGTTATCAATTTTTGTTAGACGATGAAAATTCAAATGTGAATCGGCAATGAAGTTAAAATTGAAGCTTCAGAATCAAGAATAAGTGAAGAGATCTTTAATATTTCATAATATCATCAATTTGTAATTTGCACATGTCAAAATATTTCATAAACTTGGCCAGGCAAGTTAGCACGAAAATGGAAGTTTTAGGATTAGGGCCAATAATTTCCAACTCTGAAGAAAATCTAGTTTGAATGGCCCAAACAGCTTAGATCAACAAGCCGATTGACATCCCTACATGAATCGTCTAGCTTTACTCCCTCCATCCCGGGTCAGTGTGGACAAAATTTGATTATTTGTGAGGTATAAAATACTATTAGAAATTACCACTAACCCGAGATGGAGGGAGTATAATTTTTCTTAATGAGAGTGTTGATCATGACCTCTGGAGCTTGATTATAGTTATAATATGTATGTAAGTTTTTGTTGCGCCGATTACTTAACAATCTTTTGGATATTTGCAGATTGAAATGGGCAGTACTAATGTGAGAATTGGATCAACCATATTTGGACCAAGGGATTATTCAAAGAAGTAATCCAGTGAAGTAATCCACTGTTTCTTGTGCAACATTTACAAAAATTTATTCCCTTCCTTGCTTTGCTCGTATTGATCTCCTCCCAGCAAGATCATCATATTCCTATGTCCACATGGATGAACAACTTATTGTGGATAACGTCGCGTATGTAACTTGTGTATTAGTATATTGTAAAATAAAACATTTGTTGTCGGTGGTGGAGCTAGACTTTCGACTCAAAGGGGTCCCATTTTTTTCGATTCACTCGCCCCTGCATGCGAGAGCTTGTGCGCCATATATAAGAAAACAAACCTACAGAAGTTTCTCAATTGCAACAAAATATTTTAACCAACTCCCTACAAAGAACTACCAAACACTACAACAAACACAAAATGGGAGATTAGTTTAATTAGTTAATTAATATTTTTTTTTAAAAGAAGAGAAGTAGATAACAAAATCTCGAGACCCGTTAGATAACTTTTTTTTTTTGTTTTTTGCTTTTTGGAACAACTAACAAGTAAATGTAAAGGCCACGCCATAGTGAATTAGCTTTGTGCATTTATCACTTTAATACTAGGCCGACTCCAAAACGTGGCAAAACTATTTTTACTCTAACCACTACGTCGCAACACCTTTGCAAATTGTGGGGGTTACTCACATGAAAAGGATCAATAATATAAAAGGAAAAAATTCCTTTCAACTTGCAATAGACCTTCTTCATAGTCAGATGGGATCGTCTTTTCCTACATATACAAAATTAATAATGTCAAATCTGCCTAATCCTTTAATAATTGAAACATAATAAAAATAGTAGTTGTAGTCTCAAAATTTAGACATATTTACATATTGTTTGAGTTAAGATCCACCTTTAAAGCTTTTCTTCAACTCTGAACATTTTTTTGGGGGCACTAGATAGACGCAAACAAATAAGGCCATTTCTTGTCATGCTAATCCAACAAATGAGTACATATGCAATCCGAGAATCACACTCATACATTCGAAAAGGGAGAACATGGAAAAAAGAAAATCCATACAATCAATACAGGCCATTCTTTTTAAATCCTTCATGTGAAACATCAGTTAATTATAACATTGATAAAATTATACACGAAATCAGTAGCGAAGCCAAAATTATGAGTTTGGGAGCCCCCCCTTTTTTTTATGTTTTCCAGGTACAAATACATGAATTTAATTATTAAAGTATGAAATATACAATCGTTTACATAAGCTAACTTCATTCACTAAGACCCGCAACTAAAGAATGTGGTAAAATTTTAATTCTTAAATATATGCAGACATTTTTGGGAATAATGTATGGAATATACAAAAATATATACAATAGACGAGCCAAATTTTTGAAGGTGTCGTATTGACTGTTTTAGATGCATCATTCTTCATTTCTTATATTCAATATACAAATATAGCTAAAAATCAAACTCCTAAAAAGTAACAAAATTTGCATATTCTCATTTTACCACCAATTCACTATTGAATCAAAAATATTTAATCATATAAATCCAATAACTAATTCACCATTGAAACTGATCAACCAATTAATCAACATCGTAAAGTACTAACAATTAATTTAGAATTTAGTATTTAATAGTGAATACCTTAAATTAATAGATGAGAGCCGAATAGGAGGTGAAGATGATCTTAGAGGTTGTTATTGATGGGAACGGCTAATGAAAGCCGAACCAATTTGCCCACGGATCTTTTTCGGATATCTAACTCGACATACAAAAAATCATACTTAACATACTTATAAAAATTTAAAGCAACCATACAAGGATTAGAGATACCGTCTTGGATTTGGAGTTCGTTGAATGATTCCACTAGACGATCTTCTAGAATGTGTCCTATCTCGATCTCGGATGCGACGTGGTTAGCAATCCTCCAAGATCGTCAAGCACTCCAAACCCACTAACTACTTTTTCTCTCTATCCCTTGTATGTAGGATGAATGACTTAGGGGTTTCAAGAGAGCTTGTAGTTAAATAAGACAATCTATGGGCTAAGCCCATTATGACTTAATATGTGGGTTGGGCCATTCTAGAGATCTAATAGAAAACTAGATGTGGATCTTCCTAACTATTATTCATGCCCAGAATAATTACAAGTATATAATCACTAATTTATTCCACTAAAGAATTAGTGATGCACTGCCGCTCTAGTCCGCTGATGAATCAGGGCTTCTAGTTTTGACTCCGACAATCCCCATGTTTAAGATGTCAAACATTCATTAATTAATTAAAGCTTCTGACACCTTAAATTAATTAATATTTTTAATTCCTTAAGTAGTACCACTCAACCTCATTATCGTACCGGATACAAAATCCACCTGCAGAGTTTAGTACGATAAACTTAATGAGCTCCTTAAGGAAATGCTATCAATCTGGGGTTACCAGGACATGGTTTTCTAATACAGTTAATCAAGTGTCGAAACAAATATTGTTGTCGCCCAAGATACATGACATATTGAGTAACTCATAACTCTCACCCATAGTAAGTCAAAGTGACACACAGATATTTGATCACACTTAATAACTTATTAGGATTTAGATCTATCGAGTCACTAAGACCTTGGTTCTTCTCAAACGGTCAGAATAGAATAACACGTCTCACTGCGATCCATTCAATACATAAACATATGTACTAGCATAAACAAGTAGTCAAGACAAACTACTTTCTGTTATATGCTACAGTCTAAAACGATAACTTGTCCAGAGTTATGCCGACTGTGAATAACTATTAAAATCTCATGAGAAACTGATCAAATGATCTTCTGTGATCTACAACACATCATTTGATCTATAACATGAGCTAAAGGGACAAATAATATTATGCGACAAACAATCAAATCCGATATGGAAGAAAACAGCGGAAATAGAAACCGTGTATATTAGCATAAAACATTTGCTTTACAGTATACACCAACAGTTACGGTGGAGGTGCGGCGTTCTGGCAGAGTCACGGCCGGCAGTTTGTTCAGAAAAATTGAGCAGAAAGCCAAAAACCGCCGGTTTGTTTTTTGGAGCAGTCGAGCAGAAGCTACTTCTCTCTGTTATGTTTTTTCCGATTTCCCCGTTAGGTGCTACGATTGTTATTCCATCTTTGGTGGCCAAATTTCTAACGAGTAAGCATAAAATATTTATGGGGACCCAACTCCGCTTCAACATCATTGATCTTGAATCTCAAACTAGTAAGCGGACCGTCAAAAACATGCAGCATAAAAAGGTAGATAGATATGCTTTACCTTGAAGGTGAATTTTTAAATTGTTCAAAAACTTCTCAAAAAACAAGATTCACCCATCAATTTAAGGTTACAATCATTTAAACGAGCTTTAATCCTTTTTAACCACTTGGATACGGTCCACCACGTGTTTATATACAAGAAGTGCGACCGTTTAGGGCCGAGGCCTGGGGATCCGAAAAAGAAATTATTTTATATTGGAATAAAACTTGTAACCCATCGTTCTAAAATAAAACTCACAACCAATCAATTCTTTTTTTTTTTTTAAGTTTGGGCCGATTTTTAATTAAGCTCAAAATATAATTGTTCAATCTAGAAAGCTCATATTCTAATGTCATTATTTCTTACTTTCTAAGAGCATTCACAGAAGGCGGTCGACAGCTAGGGCGATAGCCCGTTCGATCGCCCGCTACACGGGGCACACTCGTTGGAGGCGGAGCATGGGCGTTCGCCCGTCTGCTGTGAAGCCCGGGTTGCTGCGGCGAAATGGGAAGGGAGGAGGGACACATGTCGCCTCCTTCTTTTACAGTTTTTTATTTTTTTTAATTATGCAAGAAAAAAAAATTAAAAGTACGTAACGGCTAAAAAATTTCAAACTGCTAAATTTTTTTTCCCTATAAATACCTCTCATTCATCCTTCAACACCCACATCTTCTCTACTCCTTCACTCTCACTTCTAAAATTCTTCTAAAAATCGTCTTGTATAATTCTTTTTTGTTCTTAAAAAATGGGAGATGATGAACTCAACCAGTGGTACTCCCAAAATTATTCATCAGTTCAACAAAATCCTCTTGTATAATTCTTTTTTGTTCTTCAAAAATGGTAGATGATAAATTCAACTAGTGGTACTCCCAAAATTATTCATCATTTCAACAAAATCCTCGTCCCTCTTAATAGCCCAATCTAATTCCCACACGACAATTATTCACCCAATCTAAAGGCAGTTTTCCGTCGTTATCATTGTCGCCCGGCAGTGGATTTGGGTAACACTCCTCGCCTGTTGGTGGATTCGGGCAGTACTCATCATCACCGAGCTTCAGCCACTTCACTCATTCACTGCCACCGTCAGGTCCACTCCACCAATTCTCTGCGTCACCCGGTGGCTATCAATCTTTCCAGACGCTGCCGTATGCATACCACCAGTTTAGAAGAATCAACCTCAATGACGACGATGACGATGTGCCCGAGGATGAAGAAGAGGAAGAGGAAGAGGAGGAGGCGGAGCCGGAACCGCATCGAAGAAAGGGAAAGGCCCAGGTGAAGGGAAAGGCCCTGACGAACTAGGGAGGTCGAAGTGGCAACTACACGCCCAATGAAGTTGAGTGGATTGCCATGTGCTGTGTTGATATCGGCCTTGATGCGTTAAATTCGAACTATCAAAAGCTCGATAAATTTTGGGAGAAAATAATTACCAAATTCAGCTAGTTGATAGCTCCCGCCCCACCTCGCGGCGTAGAAGCCATTCGGTCGGCGTGGATACGCGACAAAACGGAAATTACTAAATTCAATGAGCAATACAGTAATTTCGAGAGAGAAAACGCAAACAGGCGGACCGACCTCGACCTCTACTAGCTGGCTTTCAATGCTTATCACGCCGACAGGAAAAAAGAGTTCAGGTTTTGCAAGGTGTGGGAGATCGTGAAGGATATTCCCAAATTCTACAATCTAAACGCTTCAACCCAATCAAAGCACTCGAAGGCTAGTGCAGACGGTGGCTACATAAGTCATCCTAGCAACCCCGCATCCGCAAATGAGGCATCGTCGATGCTAACCCGTCCGAGCGACATCAAGGCGACGAAGAAGGGAAAGGGAAAGTTAATTTGAAGGTGGAGGCCGCGAAAAAAATCAGCCAGATCACTGAAGAAATGAGCATGATGCGAAATGCTACGATATTCAAGCAAAACTACAATACCTACACGAGGAGCACAACCGATATGGAACCGCAACAATTGAGGCGCCACCTTGAAGTGTGCGCGATGCTGAAGATTAAATGGCAGTTTCCGGATGTAGATATGTGATTTTTAATTTTTCAGTTTTTAAATAATCAATTGTATTGTAATTTTCCAATGTTTCAATACATTTTGGTATTTTATTATTCTTACTACTATTCAAAAAACAAAGTAAAATTGAAAAAAAAAATTAAATATAAAATCAATCACTGGATCGCCCTAGGGCTAGGGCTCCACCATAGTAAAATTTTCACCCTATGGCTATCAATCATTGGGACTCCATCAAAATATAATTAAATACTCATCACCCTAGGGCTTTAGCACCCACTGTTGTGAATGCTCTAATTGTTCTGTGTTGTTGTTCACTTTCTCTATTTTGCACTTGCCAATGCTCGAAGAAATGATTTTTTGGAGCATCCACAGTGGTGAGCACAAAGCCAACTATTATTTAATTAATATTTAAAGGGTAAAATGGACACTCCTTATATCCCCACATCTCATTTTTTTAAGTTTTAATTTTTTCTTTATTTTGTTTTTTTAATTTATCATTTAAATAACAATTTGTTTCTAAACTGCAAATTTTATTTAATTGAAATACAGATAACATTATACTAATTGAAAAACATAAAAAGAAATACATTAAGGAGGTGGGCGTGGTTTGATCCCCAATTCGATCTCGAGTAATCCGCAATAGATGATTTTGGCGGACGCCGGGCGACATGTTTCTTGTATCTCGAGTTAGGATCTCGTAGTTCATCGCCTTCTTCCGTTGAGCAATCTATTCATTAAACATTTCTTCTAATTTGATTGAAGATGGCACCACTTACGATAATTTCCATAAAATTTTGAATTATTTGGATCGAAACTAACGTCATTAGGAGTGAATCGAGACCAATTTCCATTGGGATCCGTTTGTAGCACAAAATAGAAGAACTGGAATAGAACCATAAGAAGAAATTGAGAGAGAATATAGATAATGTGGTGAAAATGAATGGAACAGGGTGTAGTATTAATAGGTAAAAATAGAATTAAATTAAATAAAAAATAAATATAAAATAATTGTTTGAAAAGGCAACAACCCATTTCCCAATCAACAACCGTCATGTCGTCACCATCAAACCCTTCGTCACAACGCCAAGAATAGCGTGATTCGACTCACCACCATCGCCCTCCAACGAGTAGCAAAGGCGATCGCCCCCGAGCGGAGGGCTCTACTTGTTGCATATCCATTCGAGCGCCCATTGATGTGGGGTGCTCTTACGTCTGTTTAAAATGATCTAAGGGCCTTTTTTTCTTATTTTTGACTAGTTCCCACAAGATGTTAAGAACAATGTTGTTATATTCATATATCAAGAAACTATGTAAATTTAAATTTGCACCCACAAATCATTGTTTTTTAAGTTTACTATATACTTTGATGTACGACGCTACATGCGTTGCACGTATTAATCTATTTCTTTCTTTTATTATATCAATACTTGTATATATATCCTTAAAAAATTGTATATATAATGCTTTTGGAAATTTTCTTATTTTACAAAGACATATTAATTTGCTGCTAATGTAATACTCCCTTCGTCCAATTTAAAAGTACCCATTTGGGGTCTGACACAAGATTTAAGAAAAGCTGATAAGGTGGTAGTTGGTGGAATAAAGGTGTATTTGAGGGGTAGTGTTAATCAATGCACTTATATTGTTAATTTTTTATTAACAAAAGGTGCCTTCTTCTTATTTCTAAGGCATGAGGCTGCTGGCATGCATTGATTATTTCGATTTTATTCAAAAAGTATTCAATTTTTTTTGTGTGTTTATCGAGCAATTGTTAAGTGAAGCAAGATTATTTGACTTCGATTTCAAGTGTGGAGCAATTTATTTTAAGATGCTGTACAACTCTTAATTGGAGAGAACTTGGAGCAGAAAAATTTAAAAGAGCAAAGTGAAACCATTTGGAAATTGAACATTAAAATTAAAACTGAAAAACATTCGAATAAAAAAAAATTAAGAGAGCAGTGTTATTAAAAATAATGTGAACTTCGAATTAATGTTATTTGAATATCAGCTTTGTGATTGATTAAAACTGATAAACATAGCTGCTGCAATAAATGAATGAATTCTGACATTGAAAGACTGGAAAGTGAATGAAAAATTGGAGGCAAATCAAAAAATTTGGAGCCAAAAACTGAAGTTGCATTGATTAAACAAACACTAAAGTACACTTGATTTGATCCAATATTTTGGTGGGAAATTCAAAAGCAACCTAACACACTAAATTCTTCCATAAATACACAGCACTAGTTCCACTTTAATGCATTCCAACTACCCCAAACTACATAAACTCTGCAGAAATGCAAGAGCCAAATGAAAGAAAAAAAGAGCTAACAACTGAAAAACTCAATACCATAGCCCAATGGGTTCTTCAACGCAAATGAAGGAAAACTTCAGTGGGGTGCAAAGAAGGCTGCTGCAGCTGAGTTTGGAATGTGCTTGAAGTCTATATGGAAGATTTGGAACAGGGTAGGAGCTCAGCTTGAAGAAGGACTTCCTGTAAATTTAAGAAGCAAGAAAATAGGGTCAGTGAGAAGAAAAACAAAAGCATTTGATGAAGAGAAAGTTAAGGCCCTCTCAGTTCTGCAGAGGACATCATTGAGGCTTATTGCAACAAATACGGGAGTTAGTAAGAGCCAAGCTTATCTCTGGTACAAACAAGACAAGCTCAAGGCACATAAAAATGCAACTAAACCATTCCTCACCCCACAGAACAAGTTGTGCAGATTGAATTGGAGCCTAAGTCAGCTTGAAAACATCATTGAAGATGGGAAGATCAAGTTTAAGAGAATGCAAAACACAGTACATGTAGATTAGAAGTGGTTTTACCTTACCAAGGCAAAAGATAGGTACTACCTCTGTAAGAATGAGAAGCCACTAGAAAGATAGTGCAAGTCAAAGAGGTATATCAATAAAATCATGTTCACTGCTGCAGTTGCAAGGCCAATCATTGATGAAGATGGAACAGTGATATTTGATGGCAAAATAGGGATTTTTCCATTCATCACAGAGGAGCCAGCCATCAGAAATTCAAAAAACAGACAGAAAGGCACCATGGAAACCAATGCAGTGAATAATGTTACAAGGTTAGGCATGAAACAACAATTACTCAACCAGGTAACACATACATATGCATTGAATCACTTCAAGGCATCAACATATATAAGCATTGAATCACATATAGGCATCAATAATGATTGATTGCATCATTTGCATAGGCAAAGATCAAGTAGTAGTACTGCATGTTCATAAATCAACATATATAAGCATTGAATCACATCAAGGCATCGTCAAAGACTAATTGCATCAATTGCATCATAGAAAGGTCAAGTAGTAGTATCTGCAGGGATTTTATCAACATATATATGCATTGAATCATACAGTTGATACCAGCAATTAAAGACAAGTGGCCAGAATGTCTAGAAAAACATATATACATCTAACAAGACAATGCCAAACCCCATATTCTCCAAAGTGACCCTGAGTTTCAAGCAATTGCAAATACAGATGGTTTCCATTTCCAACTCATAAACCAACCAGCTAACAGTCCAGATACAAATATCAATGATCTAGGCTATTTTAGGAGCATTCAGACACTTAAAGATAAGAAACCAGCTGCAAATGTTGAGGAGATGATCACTAATGTCAATGAAGCATTTGACAATTACTCACCAGGAAAGATCACTAAGGTCCAATGAGGGAACAACTACAACATTCCTCATATGGAAAATGATCACTTAATTAGGGAAGGAAGGTATCCAAATTGTTTTGAAGTTGATGAACAAGTGGTCAGAGATGCATTGGAGTACTTAAAACTCTAGAGCAATGCAAAAGACATGAGGTACAATTTAGATGACATTGTAGTGTCATTGGATGCAGTGGTTTTAGAAGATTGAAGGAAGACAAGAGATTGACAGGGTTTTGAAGACTAAATGAAGGTTTAAAGGGACAAACAATGTGTAATTTTTTATTTTTGACTTGTTTGGAATGTAAGCAATCACCTAGTGGTGGCATCAAATACAAGCAAAAACATTGCATAATTTGCACAAGAAAACATCAGCAAGAAATCATTTCATCATTTGCAGTGGCATTCAAGGCAACCATTCAAGCATCATTTCATAAACATTTGCATAGGAATTCAAGGCAACAAATAAAGTAAGCAAAAATCAAGAGTACTATCTGTAGGATCGGTTTAAGGCAACAAATATCATCAGACATCAAGAGCTCACAACAACACAGATTTATCATCATAAAAGGCATCATCATAGTAGCAGTAACAAAAGAAAGTATCAGCAGGGAGTCATTCCATCATTTGCATATGAATTCAAGGCAACAAAACCAAGTAAGCAAAGATCAAGAGTAGTATCTGTAGGATCAGTTCAAGGCAACAAATATCATCAGACATCAAGAGCTCACAACGGCACATATTCTTCATCATAAAAGGCATCATCATAGTAGCAGTAACAGAAGAAACATCAACAGGGAGTCATTGCATCATTTGCTTATGAATTCAAGGCAACAAAACTAAGTAAGCAAAAATTAAGAGTAGTATCTGTAGGATCAGTTCAAGGCAACAAATATTGTCAAACATCAAGAGCTCACAACAGCACAAATTCTTTATCATAAAAAGGCAAAATCATAGTAGCAGTAACAGAAGAAGCATCAACAGAGAGCCATTCCATCATTTGCATATGAATTCAAGGCAACAAAACCAAGTAAGCAAAGATCAAGAGTAGTATCTGTAGGATGTAGGATCAGTTTAAGGCAACAAATATCATCAGACATCAAGAGCTCACAACAACACAGATTCATCATCATAAAAGGCCATCAGAAATCAAGACATAACCAGCCCACATGAACCAGAAATAAAAAATCCATGTATTCACATAAATCAGGCATCACCAACCATGAATTAACATAAATTAGGCATCACTAGCCAATCCCCCAAGTTTAAGAAATGAAAAACCTAATTCGGAGTAGAAAAGGGATCTGAATCAGATTCCACATCAGATTCATCATTAAATTCACCATTGAGAGAGGTGGCGCAGTACAACTGATAAGGATCGAGGGTGGCCACCATCGATCCACCAAGAATACTGGGGATCTCGGAATCACCCAGAGAAATTGCAAATCCATTGGATTCATTGCTAGAAAATGGAGTTTCCGCATGAAACTCAGTTTCCGACACGATTTCATCATATCTTTGCCGGATCTGTTGGAATTGGGGTTGGTTCCCATCCCGGTGGAACCCATAAATCCTCCACAAGATCAGGTGTATCGCAGCGGAGCTCATCAGGGGTTGGTTCTCACCCTGGTGGAATCCATAACTTTTCAAATTCCATTGAATCAAAGAAAAAAACGGAGAAGATTAGGGTTGCAGAGAAATTGGGGGAATAGCGGCGGAGGAGAACAAAAGTGAGAGAAGGAAGAGAGTAGGAATTAGGGTTGACGATTGAGAAACCGAGAGAAGTATCGAGAGAAATGGGAGGAATTTCGGTTGTTTTGAGGTGTTTTTGGCTGGGGTAATTTAGTTTGGGTTTGGGTTAATTAGGAAATTAGATTAAGTATTAAGTGGGTTGGGTTAGTATAATAGATGTGGGCCTAAATGGCAAAGGGTTGTAAAATTAGATGAGTGATGGAGTTATATTTTTAAAAAAGTAAAAGTGGGTACTCTTAAATTAGATAAGAAAAAAAGGTAAGTGGGTACTCTTAAATTGGACGGAGGGAGTATCAAATTAAAGAGAATACAAATTATAGTATAGTTGATAAAACTAATATTATTGATTGTTTTTTCTTATACTCACAACATTTGTAGCAATTTATGTATACAATATATGTTAATTAGCAAAGAGATGCATGATTAAAATTATGATAATTATGCTAAATTTTCATACCATATGATGGAACGAACCAGGTGAAACAAAAAGATAGTGTGAGCTGCGGGGCCTCTAGCTTTGAGGTATGTTGAGATGATGCTGACTGGAAAATACAAGAAAAAGAACATGACCAAACTTTAGGTTAAAGCATATCGTGATCACATAGCAGAAAACATCTACAATTTTTCAGCACCTATGAAAACACCTTCAAGCCTGAAGAGGATGAGGATGTGGATGAAGAGCAAGACGAGGAACACGCCAATCTGCAAGACGAATAGTTTTAAGGAATGAATAATTTTTATTTTTCAAAAATAGTGTTTTATATATTTTGCTACACTTTAGGTTATCTATAATCATGTTGTATGTATATTTGGTATATTTTCGGTAAAGTTAAAAAGTGTATAATGCATATGTACTTAGGTATATTTAATCTCTCAGCAGGTTTGGATTATGTTTAGGTGGTACTTTTTGCACAAATTAGAAACTTTGTGCAAAAAGTACCAACTGAATTAAAAAAAAACCAAGTATGCTTGGTGATTAGTGCCAAAAGTACCAACCGAATCCAAAAAAAAAACTAGTATGTTTGGTACTTTTGGCACTAATTAGAACATTAGTGCCAAAAGTACCAACCGAATAAAAAAAAACCAAGTATAATTGGTACTTTTGGCACAAATTAGAACACTAATGCCAAAAGTACCAACCGAATTAAAAAATATGCCAAGTAAGTTGGTACTTTTGGTACTGAACATTAGTGCCAAAGTACCAAATAGACATCACAAAAAACCAAGTTAGCTAGCACAGTAAAATAGGTAATCAATATATTACATATATAAAAGGTCATCTTTACATAATCCAAATGAACAATACGACACGCTCATACATAAAATGTAAAAATCTTCAACTAACCTACAAGGATAACTTAATTGTATATGCTCATCAGACCTACAATGATTGCATCGTCTCTTACTACGAGTACTAACACCCGACTTAGTGCAGCTGTCTTCTTCCTGAGGTGTATTTTGCATACATGCAGTGCAAGTGCTTTGATAGTGACCTTTCTCATGGCATCGAGAACAAACACGACTACCTGTTGAAGTAGAACCACCACCACTCTTGATTCTCTTTTCACGTGGTCTCCTAGCCTATCGAGAATTATCTGGCGTTAGCACAACAACAGAAGCAACCTCCCGAGGAACACGCCAGTCTTCAGGATTCAGTAGTGGCATCACCTCTCCAACGCAAAGTAGTAGTTAGGAAATAAGGACCGCATATAATGATGGTTTCTGGTTGGCCTCACTGTATCAAAATAAAGAAATGATAAACACACATCAACAACAGAAAGTAAAACAAGAAATGTCAAGTAACTTGGTACTTTTGGCACTAATGACCATATTAGTGTCAAAAGTACCAACAGAAAACACTAAAAAATTGAACACCAATAAAGAAGAAGCAGATTATAATCACCTGATTGCAGCTGCAGCATGAGGACATGGTATAGTTTGGAACTGAAACACAAGACACGTGCACGTGTGACAGCTAAGATCAACAATGAAATTCTTGTTATCATGATTTACCTCAAACTTTGTTGGAGAAATTGGTTCAACTGACATCTTCCGTCCCAAGTGAACTGATTTTGTCAATCTCATTAATGCCCAATCTATTAACTCGAGAGGTCTCTCTTGAGCAAGAACCCATGCTTGTAGAACCAAGATCCAATCCTTGATCCAATAGTCTCCAACAAGGTGCAAACAAGCAACCTTCTAGACCATCGGAGACAATTGTTCAAATACTCACCAACATTAGAGGTGATAAGTATGTAACGATGGACCTGTGTGAACGAGCCCATCTACTTGGGCCAATATTCATTACCTTTTCACATGCACGAGCTTTGACAGATTTCAAATTATCCATATGCTGTTCAAAGTCTTGGATATTGTACGCCCTTGCAGCTAGCTTAAAAAGAGTAATTACATCCTTTTCTCACTTCCTCAGGTTGCCTTGTATGTGAAAGGTACAAAGTGCTTGAGGCGTTCCTGAAAAGATATGATCTATAGCATTTTTTATACTTAAATGCTGATAAAAAACAAACAACAAGTCATCATGGACACCAAAATTCTGCCGCAGCTGTTTGAAAAACCAAATCCATGATGTATCACATTCTTTATCCGCATACCAAAAGCTAAAGGAAATATCTGTTCGTTTGCATCTTTTGTAGCAGCAACAAACAAGATGTCTTTGTATTTTTCCTTCAAATGAGTACCTTCAACAGCTATCAAAGGACGACATAACTTGAAAGCTCTATACAAGCAGAAAGAGCAATGAAAGCATACTCGAATGTATGATCATCATCACTCTGTATATCCATAAACAAACCAGGATTTACCTGTTGTAACATGTGTAGGTACTTCGGTATGATGTGAAAGGAAGTATCCGGATCACCGTACGTCTTCTTGAGAGCCAAGTTCCTCCCATCAAGTGTAGTGTTATACTTGACATGAATACCATATTTCTGCTATAGCAATGCCTGAATAGCATTTGGTGTAAGGGTAACACCTTTAACCATAAAATCTGGAACGAAATACGATGCCAACACCTTAGCATACACTTTTTAGGGCAACATGATGTCTCAAGTTCATCTCACAGTTACGAAGAACAAATTCAGTAATAATCCACATTTTCCCCAATGCTTTTCCACGAGCAACAACGGCAACCACCTCCGAACTTGCAAACAATGTAATATCTCGAAGTTGAGGAATGAACTGTAACAAAGGTTGTGTCATAGCCCGAATTCTAGTGTGTAGGGACGACTAAAATTCATCGGACAATGAAGGTAGAACAACTGAACAAACTTGACTCACAAGGGAACATGCTCGGGTACAAGGAAATTATTAAGTGAAAGCGATAACAAATAAAGCATGCTTTCAATCCAAAGAACACAAATCGAATTAATAAACTATTAAGTTATCGATTGTCAAGTAGAAATAATAGAATATATAGAGTAATGTATCGAGCATAACAACTCATTGTACTAACATAAGAGTATAAGTTTTGAATATGATTGACATATCAGTATTGCAGCGGAATAACTTGTAATATCCCGATCTTTTATTAGTCTTTAAGATCACCTTAATTGAGTTTATATGCCTAAATGTGTGCCTTTATGTGATAAAAATTTCCGTGAAAAAGAAATTTTCTCGTGAAATTACCAAAATGCCATTGAGTGCTCTTATGTGATTTTTCTCGTTTTGGTTATCCGAATCGAGTGTGTAATGACTTGACTGATCATGATTATATGAGTTTGAGTTTGGATTTGAATTTCGGAGAATTCTGAGAAATTTCGTTTTCCAATGAATAGTAACCTTTCCTGATTTTCACTATTCATCGAGTTTCTCCGAATTTTGTCTAATCAGTTTCATTTGAGTCTAAAAACCCTTTTAAAATCTTTGGGATGTGTTGAGAGTCGTTTGAGAGTGTCTAAGAGAAATTTCAAGGTAAAAGTCCAGAAAACCCTAATATGAATAGTGAATTCTGACTTTTTCTTCGTTTCTCGGAATTTTGATTTGAAAACTTGATTTCTGGATTCCTTGATTTATTTGGTGAAGTTTGGGACGGAGTAGAGAGAATTCTGATGTCAAGAAAGAGCCGTGGTGAGTTTCAAATCGTTTGAGAGTTTAATAAGAAATTAGGGATAGATTGCACCGGATAACTTTTTCTTCCGGCGAAATTTATATCGCGTTTTTGATCACTGGGTGCAACTAATTCAATTAAAAACCTATCCTACTCTCATTTCACTCACTCTCTCACACGCTCTCTCTCTCTTAAACATCTCTCTCTTAATCATCTCTCTCTCTCTCTCTCTCCAATTCTCTCCCTAAACTCTCTCTCACTACCGATCTCACTCCTCTCTCTCATCTCTCTCGGCCAAGACACACACATATACACACATACACACACCTCCATTGTTGAGTCTCCTTCAAGCTTCAAGGATGAAGATAACCTAGTTCTCGATCATCCATCGACTAATCCGTTAAGGTATTCGAGATCCTCTCGTCGTAATGATCAATCCAAGTCTAGGTTTCATTCATTTCCTTCTCTCTTGAAAATCGGCAGCTTGTGCCTCAAAGATGGAGCTTGACTTTTGCTTTTGTGGATCGTAGAGTTGCGTGGATTGAAAGCCCTTTGATCGATCAAGTTTTTAAGCTTAAGTAAGTTCTCTTGATACTAGTGATTGAAGTCAAGAAAACACTTTTTTTCTACTCTTTCTAGTCGATCAAAGTGATCCTTCCAACAAAGAAATCGAAGCCCCTTGTTCTAGTTATGATTTTTGAGTTCTTGAGAGTCTTTAATCCATGAAAATGGAAGCTAAAAATCGAATCCCTCCCCTCTCTTGAATCTGCCAAAAATTTAGGGTTAAGGGTAGGATTTTGATTTTTAATTTTTGATGTGGTATTCATGATCCTTGTATGCATATATGTGTAATTAAACTGAAAGAGAAAAATCGATATATATATATATATATATATATATATATATATATATATATATATATATATATATATATATATATGATGAAGTACCGAAAATTTTTGTAATTTTTGGATAATTTTTTGTTGATGATTCAAGTATGATATTGTGATGGATTTGTGCTCTAGATTATGATTTAGGAGTTTTGATGTGCATGATTAAATGAGAAAAATGATGAAGCATGTATATATGTGTGTACCGAAAATATATGTATGTATGAAGAAGATGATGTTCTTGACGTTCTTGATATTCTTGATGATGTTCTTGATGAAAAGATGATATTTTGATGATATATTGTCACAGCCCGAAATCCGGTGTGTAGGAACGACTAGACTCTATTGGAGTGTGAAGGTGAAACCATCAAATAAACTTGACTCAACAAAGAATCATGCTCGAGAATGAGAGTAATCGATAATAAACATTATCAAATATGAACAAGCTTTCAAGGGATCAGCTTCAAAATATAATAAGGGTTATAGGAATCCAAGTCAAGCAGAATTTAAAGTCAAACAAGAAATAGTTTCGAGCATACAGTCAACAACAACAGAATAACAGTGTTGCAGCGGAACACAAACATCAACATCAAGTTCAAAGGCTATATGTATGAAGACACATAACCTCAAGCCAAACTTCATATATATATATATATTATCAATGAGCCGCTCAAGCACACCATGTCCTCCTCATCCAAGCTAACATGCACGTTTTAGAAATAACATGCAGGGCGTGAGTACTTCGTACTCAGTGAACACATGCCAAAAATATTTGAAACTCTGCTCATTAGAGCTATATGATTAGACTTGCCTATTTTGTTGCATCACAAGGGTTAAATATATAATCGTTTAAAAACAGTTTACTACTTGTGACAGCCATAAAAATCACTTTTCTTTTTAAATTGCATGCGCATGCTATAACATTTTCAGGTATGAATCCATCTACAACTGATTTTACTGTGGTGTCGAGAAGTAGGCCTCCTTCTCGAACACCGTGACCAGCTATATCGAAGTAAAGCTCACAGTCACCTAATTAATGCATGCATTGTCCCGTATCTTACAGGACTTTCTATCCTATGCGTCCACAAGACCTGTTTCCCGTGCATCCACAAGATCCTTAACAATTATAACACGTAGATGATTGCATACCAAAACATTTAGAACATTTAGGCAAGTCAATCAATTTGAAAAGCGCGTATAATACATAAAGAGTAAGCGCATTCATCATTTGGTTTTAGTTCAGAAAGCCCACCCGACTTCTGGTATATTGGGTCGAGGTTGCTTACTTTTTACGCTTCACGACTACTTGTCAGTCCCGCTCGGCCCTTCATGAATAATATCGAATAAGAACGAGATTGCTATCTCATAAAACGTAAAATAGACTTAGGGCTCGGCTGAAGGACTTTTACTTCACTCAGGTTCTTCTTAACTTATCTAAACTTCTCTACATCGATATCTTTCTCGGATTCTCATTCTCGACTTATTGTCTTTATTCGGTTTCTAATAATTTCTCAAACTCATATTCTCGTTACTTCTCAAACTTCACGTAAATCGATAAGTTACTATTTAACTTGTCTTAGACTTATCATGAATTTAAGTTATATGATTTCAGCGAATCATAACATCACATTTCAACTAATAACATCTCATATCATTCATTCACAGTTGAGCACTTATCTGAATATTCAGACATTCATAATGAAACTCAAACATTCACTTCAACGTTCACATCTTAAACACAATTACTTAATAACTCATATCTTAATCACATTCACATAATAATGAGTTATTGTTCGACTTTTAACTTTTATAATCTCATAACTTCAACCTCTAACAAAAATCATTTCGTTAAACTCATATAATAATAATGATTTTTGAATTTAATATTCAAACTTCTATTTCGTATTTCTTGATTCTAAAATACGTCATCATTGTCTCAAAATACGTACTCATACTCGTACATACTCTCAACTTAATACTCAAACATTAAATAATCATTATTTAATCTTTTCTTTATTTAAAAACTCGTTTTTCATTTTTAGTTAATAAAAACTCATCTTTTATTTCAAAATTTCATTACTCGATAACTTATACGTCTTAACTCCTTTTTAAGTGATTCAAAAAGCAAACTTGCTTATTTCTACTCAATTAAGATCATTAAATCACTTAACACATCATATAACATCAATAACTCATCATCAAAGTATTTTAAAACTTAATATCATCATTTTCTCATATAACTTATATACTTTGTTCGTTTTTCAACTTCTATCATTTTTCTTTACTCGATTAATAACTCATCTCATCAATTAAACTGTAATACCCCAGAAAAATTCTACTGTCTTTAAAAATGAAATTTAATAATAATTATGGCTTTGCACGCCTAAGATCATGAAATTAAATTCTAAAAATAACGGTGAAATCCGTTTTAGAAAATAAATTCCAGAAGTCGGACGAACGACTACTGTATTAGAGTTTTCGCGTCCGGTAGATTTTTCGTCCGAAAACTCAGAATTAAAAACCGTCAAAATTTACATTCACTTTTTCTTTGATACGAGTTCATCGGAGAAAGTTAGTATTTATGATTTTCCGGGCGAATTTTAGACTGTCTAATCCCGACTTTTTCTCGGATTTTGAAAATGAGTACGTGATTTATTTCCAATCTAACGGACGAATTAGATTTCGTCAAATTCGTAAATAACTAAGAAATTATTTCTTGACTTTTTAATCGTCGTTTAAAGTCCAGAAACGAGATATTTTCGACATTTTTGGCACGCCCAAACGCCCCCTTAACGAGTCATTCCCTTTGTTGGATATTTTATGACTTTATGAAATAGTAATTAAACACCTCATAGCCTTAGTCATCAACACTATTCTCTCTTCTTTCTTTCTTCTCAATACCGCCCCCCCCCTCACCATTTCTCTCTCATTTTTCCTCCATCAGAGTTCATCATCCAAGCTTTCTCAAAGCACACAAGTCTTCCATCCACCGATCAATTCCATTTCCGAGTTCGTATTCCGTAAGGTAAGAACATCTCCTACGTATTGAACCGAACAAAGTCTTGATTCCACCCATTTCATTTTTTTCGAACCTTAAGAGATGAAGAAGCATGTTAATTCTTGTTCGATTCATGTTCTAGTATGTTTAGAATCGAATTCTATGGATCGAATCAAGAAGAAAATCACTCCCCTTTCATGTATGTCATTACCGAAAATTTCTTAGGTTTTAGGGGTTTTTCGTAGTTTGATTTCTTTGACGTTTGATCGATAGATTAGTGATCTACATGTTGTTAATTGACTATATGAATTATTCTAGATTTTTCTAAAAATAAAAATAGAATTGTAAGAGAGAAAGAATGCTTGATTTGATGAAGAAAATGATATGATATTCATGTTTGGTTTATGGAAATGAGATATAAGATGTATGAGGATGATTATATATTTAATTGGGATTTTTCTAAAAATAAAACAAAAAAAACGTAAGAGACGGAAACGTGTCAGTAAGTTGAAGCTCGTTAATGTTTTGATAATTTGGTTTGCATATTAGTAATGCTCGTTAGATGATAATCGTTGTTGTAAAATTTGAACGAAAACGGAGAATGTAAGATTTTCGTTAAGAGACGAACAATCAACGATAAGTCGAGAATAGATAATGTTTTAGGTTTGTGATTCGAACCTTTGTTAATCTTGATAGTTAATGATCATGACCGTAAAGTTTCAACGAATTCTAAGAAGTTTTGATTTTGAATAAGAGACGAAGAATCAAGTTTAAAAGCCGGTAGAAAAGTCAAATAAGGAAATCCCTTTTAATAACAATGTTTGTTATTGAATGAACGATATTGTAGTTAACGACTTTTCCATACGAGATACGAGACGTTATGAGATATAGTTAAGAAACGAGAAGTTGTTGAACGAAATAGAATTTGAATTTCGTTTTGGTATAGTAAATGGTTAGTTGGAAATGACGAGGAAATGCTCGTCGTTTGTTAATCAAAAGTCGTGATTATGAACCCGTTTAAAGAATACTGTATGTAGACTGTCTTAAGATGATAATTTCGTGAAAATAAAAGTGGAATAGTATTGATCGAACCTGGAGAATCGTGCGTCGAGATTTGTCGAGGCGCGACTGTTTTGCGATGTTTCACGGAAACTGTCATAACTTTTAGCTCGCTTAACGAAATCGAGATCCGTAAATTGAAGAGTAAACTAGACACCCGTACCTTTCTTTTGGTATAAGATACATCCCCTGTTTTCTTATGCTCTGTTCTGTACAAACTTACTGACTTGTGCAGTAAGTATACGAAGTCTAGTTTCCTAAGTTGAATCCTTTTCAACTTCGTTCCTTGTGAACTTTTAAGTCGTTCTAAGTGATCGACACCCTTTTACCTACTGATCTAAGTGTCGAGTAATGAGCCGAGTCAGTTTGTAGACAAGAATCGATCGAAGTCTCGTTTGTTAATTAATCAAAAGAAAGTAGTAAAGTGCAAACGCCTAAAAGACTAAAAACCGTTTCGATTTCATGTTTCTTTTTTTACGATTGCGTTCAAGTTGCTTAACTCTGTTTATTTACGATAAAAGGAGGAAGTCGGCACTGAGGATAGGACGGAAGACCAGAGACGGAAGCTCGTTTAATAGTTCTGTAATCAGTCAGGTGGACTTTTATATATGAAATAAAATGAGCAATGCTCGAAAACCTTTTTTTTTATCGCTTTGATAATCGTGTTTTCAAAGTGATAATCATGGCATGAACTACTTGTTTTATGTGAGTTCTCTTGTAGCTTATGAGTTAGCCAAAAGGGGTTAACGAAACGATCAGACTTTGAGTTAGCCAACTTGCTTTCCAAAGTTAGTGTACACAGTAGCCGTTGAAGTATGGAACCCTGTTGAGAGGATGACCTGCCGCGGTGATAAAGTAGCCGTTGAAGTATGGAACCCTGTTAAGGGATGACCTGCCGCGGTGATAATTATTTGGTCAAGATTGAACGTAATATCTATCAGAAAAATGCTTTGCAAAGCTATGTTTATGAAAATAAAATGTTTAATAGGCACGGGCTTTTGAAAGAAACACCCCGATGCGCTATAAAAGAGATGTCTGATTTATCAATACTTATTGTATGTTTTCGGCAAAGTGCCCACTAAGTACTTTATGTACTTAGCCCTGCATATGTTTCTAAATGTGCAGGTTGAGCGACGGAAGCGGTGATGGTTGAGTAGGATAGTGATAGGAAAGAAGAACAGAGTCACATTCTACGTTTATTCCGCTACCAAACTCTAGACGCTCTTATGTTATATTGTAAATCACTGTTGGTCTAAGTTTCTGTACAATAACTTAATTTCCTTTTGAGAACTTGTCGAGTGATCCTTCGAGATCAACTCTCTCTTTTATCAATGAAGTCTTATTCATAGAAGTATTTCTGTCGTTAAATGTCTGTGTATTCATTTACCCCTTTCTTCCCTGCTTCTTTAATCCAATCCCTAGTCGCACCCCGGCTTTGCCGTTCCTCGGGATTTGGGGTTGTGACATAAACATTCAAAGCATACTTAAGAGTATAAACATCACTTTAGAACTCACATCATTCAAACATTTTCATTTTTAATGGAAATATTCCATTAAATTAAATATTCTATTATTTTATTATTATTTCTTCAATAATAATTCTTTTAACTTTTCGTTTGAAACAACGAACTCAAATACGAACATCTTAACTCTTAACTCTTATTCTCATGTATATGACTTCTAATATATCATCTTATAGAGAATTTAATCTTCTCTTATTTTATTTCTCTTTTTATCCTCAAATATTAATATTATCATTATTAATATTCTACTTCTCTTTATCTATAGTATAAATCTCATACATTACATCCACTTATTAACATTCTAACATCAACATCTACAAAAAAATATCTTTCTTTGTGTAATTAAACTCATATCTTTATTTACTTCTTTTTTTCATTATTTCTTTTTATTATATATATATATATATATATATATATATATATATATCGATTTTTATTCAAGAAAATTCATAAAATTTCATTTCTTACTCAAATCACTCAAAATATACTCAATATCTCATTTACTTATTTCATTTTTATCTAATGAAATTCCTCACTTTATATATATTTATATTATTTTTTTTTGAAAATAATATATTAAAATAATTATTTTTCTAATTAATTTACATCATCTTCAAATCTTGAAATTTCTCTCATGAACATGAAGAACGTATCTTCAAAAACTCATATTAAACTCAAGAACATCATATTTATTTTTAAGGGATAATTGTCTGTAAATCCTCAACCTTTCCACAAATTTGGAAATTGTACATGACTTTTTCATTTTCGCACTAAAAACCATCACCTGCCTTTTTTTTTTTTTTTTTTTTTTTTTTTTTTTTCTGATTTTGCACTTCCGGTCGATTTCCCCCAATTTGAATCTGACGTGGAGACCGGAAATGACATGTTGGACGCCGGAATAAGTAATACGACGTCGTTTTATAAAATTAAAATTTAAAATAAAAATAAAAATAACACTACATAATCCACATCATCTTTAACAATAAAAAAATTAAAAAATTAAAAATACTCTCTCACATCTCTCTCTCTCTCACGTCCTCCTTTCTTCCTCCCATTTCTGTAACCATCGCACCGCTTCTCTCCCAACCTATTTCTGACCTCCGCCACCACCAACACCATGCCGTCTCCTTCGAGATCCTCGACTTCACCGCCGACGTCGCCGCCACCGGCGCCCTTCGCCTCCTCGAGGCCGTCCGCTCCCACATCGCCGCCTCCGACCGCTCTCATATACTACAAGGCCAGCTCCTCCAAGATGTTCAGATCCACGCCGCCGCTGCAGTCGGAGACCACCCCCTGCCACCCGCGCTCCCCCTACGCCGCCGCCAAGTGCGCCGCCCACTGGTATACCGTCAACTACCGCGAGGCCTACGGCATCTTCGCCTGCAACGGCATTCTCTTCAACCACGAGTCCCCCCGCCACGGCGAGAACTTTGTCACTCGCAAGATTGGGCTGCAGAGCAAGCTCTTCCACGGCAACCTGCCGTCGCCGCCACCACCCATCTGATTCAAAACGATTAAATATGTGAACCTCTCTCTCTCTCTCTCTCTCTCTCTCTCTCTCTCTCTCTCTCTCGATCTGTGACCACCGTCGCCACACGAATTTCAATTTTTGTTGGTTTATAGATTATAATTGTTTTGGTTTACACATTATAGAGGTATAATTTGTGTTTGGTTCACAGATGGGTGGTGGCGGTCGGAGAAGATGGGTTGTGGTGGTGATGGTGGCTGTCAGAGAAGATGGGTTGAGGTGGTGGTGGTGGCGATCGGAGAAGTGGGTTGTGGTGGTGGTGGTCGGAGAAGCGTGATGAGAAAGATGAACTTGCTAGAGAGAGAAGACGTGTGGAACGACGTCGTATTGGATTTTATTTTTATTTTTATTTTTTAATTAGGTGTAAAACGACGTCATTTTATGTTAACGGGATGACGTCATTTAGTTTGTCGGCCCGGTGTGTCCAGCGTGGAGTTCCGATAAGCCACGTCAGAAATAAATTGGGGAAAATCGACCGGAAGTGCAAAATCAGAAAAAAAAGGCAGGTTAAGGTTATATGTGCGAAAATTAAAAAGTCATATACAATTTCCAAATTTGAGGAAAGGTTGAGGATTTACAGACAATTATCCCTATTTTTAAACTCATTTCTTTTGATTTTTCCTCTAAAAAATTCAATAAAAATTACTAAAAATCATATTTCTTATTCTCTTAATTTTCATGCTTGTAAACTCACTCAAAAATTCATCTAAAACATATTAATATCAACATCATCATCATCATATTTCATCAAAAATCATTTTCTTCAAAATAATATATATATTCCGAATTTTTTTTCCTCAAAAATCATAAAATTCATATTTCATCTTAAAAACACATCTAGATCATATCTTCATATACCATCATGCTCATAAACATTATAAAACTCATAAAATTCATAAATCATCATTTAATCATATTTTTTCTATTTTTAATCAATTAAATTCATTAAAAATCAAATAAATTCACTAAAATTTCTCATCATCACATATATGCATATAAATCACATGAATAATCATAATAAGCATATATCATCATCATATCATCAAATAATCATCAAAACTCATCAAGAAATTATTTTTCCTATTTTTTTCTTCTTAGCCGATTTTAGGGATTTTAACCTATCTTACTTCTTTTATTATTTTATACCCTAAATCATGCTTTAAATCTCATTTTAATCATCATCTCATCATCATAATCCTAAGGTTTGCCTAAGCATAAAGTAAATCATGCATGTTTTTCCTTATTTTCTTGGTTTACATATACATATATACATCTTTAAAGAATGAAATCATACTTAAAATCGACCCTGTACTTGCCAGCTAGCTGTTCCTAGGGGTAGGCATAGGAGTGAAATACAAATTGTATTTTGTCGCAGCTTAACGACGGCTGCGTCAGAGTTGACCCGCTTTGACCCGCTTTGACCAAATCTTGACCATCCATCATGCAAAGATGTGTGGTTGAGATTAATTCTCATTTTTTAGGATAAGGAGGCTTTTCACTATAAGGCATCCCTATACATATATAGAGCTAGAGGCTTAATAGGACACTTAAATAGGGGGTAGTGGACATTCAGGACACCTTATTGCGGGCCCTCAATTTGAGGACAGTAAAGAATTAGTAAGCCCTCCGTAGGATAATTTTTGACCCGAACGGGCTAAATCGCACGTGATGGCCCGAATGCCACTTGTCTGCCACATGTCTTCCACCTCACCGTCCAGTTACCCTTCACTAACTCTCCCCAATGCCTTCTCTCTCTAGCAGCTTCAGGGTAGCGAACACGCCGCGTAGGGTTCATCTGCCAAGGCGGAGATGGGGCTGGAGAAGTAAGCTTGTGGCAGAGGCGTCTCCGCCGCCACTGTAATACCCCAATCTTTTATAAGTCGTTAAGAAATTTTTTCATAAAATTACTAAAATGCCCTTGAATAACTTTACGTGAGTTTTATTGTTTCGGTTATCCGAATTGATTGTGTGATGAATTGATTGAGCATAATTATGTGAGTTTGAGTTTGAGTTTGAATTTCAAAAAATTCTGAAAAGTTCCGTTTTTGGGTGAATGGTAACCTTTCTCGAATTTTCGCTATTTATCGAACCTTTCCGAATTTCATCTAATTACTGTCTTTTGATTCTAAAAATGATTCTAGAAGCTTTTAGATAGATTTGAGTGTCGTCAGAAGTTGTCCGAGAGAAAATTCAGTTGAAGGTCCAGAAAATCCTAATATGAATAGTGAATTCTGACTTTTTTTTCGTTTCTCAAAATTTTAATCTGAAAACTTGATTTCTGGATTCCTTGTTTTATTTGGTGAAGTTGGAGACGAAGTAGAGAGATTTCCGATGTCGAGAAAGAGTCGTGGTGAGTTTCAAATCGCTTGAGAGTTTAATGAGAAATTAGGGTTAAATTGCACTAGATAACTTTTTCTTCCGGCGAAGTTTATATCGCGTTTTTTATCACCGGGTGCAACTAATCCAATTAAAAACCTATCCTACTCTCATTTCACTCACCCTCTCACACGCTTGCTCTTAATCATCTCTCTCCACTCTCTCTCCTCACTCTCTCCACCGACCTCTCTTTGTCTCTCTCTCTTCTCTCTTCCTCCCGGCAAAGACACACATACACACACCAATCCACCATTGTAAAGTCTCCTTCAAGCTCCAAGAATGGTGAAAACCTAGCTGTTGGGAAATTTATTAGTATGAGTTTTGATGAATTCCAAAACCAACTGACCCCAACCGAGTAGATGTTGTCAGTTCCTATTGTTAGCTGTTAGGCTCGCTGTTTGAGCAATGTTAAGATTTTATCTTTACAGATCTCCAGCTGAAGACGGAAACAGAGCAACACTCAGATACAACCCCGGATGAAAGATCGGATGAGGAACATCAGTTACAAGATAAGAGAGCTCTGCTTTTTGACAACTGAGAGTTCAAGCCAACTGTTCAGTTGGAACATCAGCTATAGAATGCCATCCGATAAAGAGAATGTTTCAAGAAGGGGGAAGTTATAAAGAAGTCTCAACATGAAGTTCAAAATCAGCTGAGAGTTCAACGGTTCAGACAGAACATCAGCTGAAGACCACTCAGATAAAAATCAAGACTTTCAACCGACTAACCGAGGTTGACTGTCAGAAAGGTTTGAATTTGAATTTCAAAAAGAAAGTCTCATGAGGGTTTGACCGTTCAGTCATTACCTCATTTGGCCCAACACAAGGCTGTCTCAGATGGAAAGCAGAAGAACTCAGATGCTATATCGGGAAAGTCTGTAGAAATGAGAGACAAGCCATCGCTTTCAACAATCAGAGATCAACAGCTCCTCCAACGGCTAGTTGATACTCTCTGCCTATAAATAGAGGCATTCTTTCATTCGAAGAGAAGATAGAGAAGTGCACTCACAAGAGAAACAAGCGCAAGAAAAATCTGCAAAAATCACATTCTAAGAGCATCAGCAGCTGAGAGTTCAAGAGTGATAGAACATTAGTAGCTGAGGGTTCATAGAGTTATAATCTGTCTTAGATCTTAGTTTGAGTGTTTATTCGTTCAAGCCATAGATCCAGCTCTCATTCGTGATCGAGCTGTAGTTGGAAAATCCACCCACATACACACCTTAAAAAGCGTTTGTTAGGATCATACTCTTCCTGTAATTGAGTAGTTAGGTTGTCAAGTACCCGTAAACTTGACATAGGTTGTTAAGTACCCGTAAACTTAACTGTAAAGGTTGATAAGTACCCGTAAACTTATTGCAACTGTTGCACAGCCCGGGCAAGCTGTGTGGAACTGTCCAGAAGAACTTGGACTGAGGTGTGAGGATTCACATCTCCCCGTGGACGTAGGAGGGTTATCTCCGAACCACGTTAAATTCTGTGTGTCTGAGTTTATTTCTGTTCAGTTACTTTTAGCATCTTTCAACTGACCAAACTAACCGGCATACAAACTGCATATTTGCATATTCAACTGTTTTGGTTTTTGACCAACCAAGCATAAAAGCGTGAGTTGTTATAACGAGTTTATTTTCTACCACTTTCCGCACCGCACAACTCTTTCAGCTGAGGTTGCTTACTCAGCTGTGAGAATGCAACTGAGTGTTCTTACTCGGTTGAAGTATTTTTCCAGGGTTAAGTTTTAAAATCTTAACTGGTGTATTCCCCCCTTCATACACCAGTAACTCGTTTCGGGACCATCAAGTGGTATCAGAGCAGTGGTTCAAAAGACTGCTGACTCTGTTTCACAAGGTGTGAATTCGAGAAATTTTCTTCAGTGGTCAACTGAACAGATCTTTTCACGCTAGTGCATATTTGCCTGCATATTTTTTCTGTTTGTTGTGTGCAGATGGACGTCAAGGACAAGATAGACTTCATGTTCTCAGTAGTCAATTATACATCATGGAGAACACGGATGAAGAAGATCCTACTTTCGAAGCATCATAGGATGCAACAAGTTCTCTCTTCCGGACCGATCGTCATCAAAGAAAGAATAGCTCGCACTCCCACAAATCCTAACGATGGAGATACAGTGGTGGAGTATGTGGAGAAACAGCCAGAAGACTACACTCCAGAGGTGGCCAAGGTGAGCCAGTTGGATATCTGGGCTCAGAGCACAATAATGTCCACAATTGGACAAGATTATCTGCCTTGGATAGAAGAGTGTGAGACTGCAAAAGAGATGTGGGACATCCTGGCATCGCTGAGTGAAGGAAGCAACGAGACAAAGGAAAACAAGTTCTCACATGCATGTCAAGATTTCGACAACTTCAGTCTGTGACCTGATGAGACCATCGATCAGCTAGAGCTCCGGTTTATGGACATCATCAGAAGAATCCAGTCCATCTGAAGAGGAAAATACACACTAAGAGAAATCAATCTCAAAGTGTTGCAAGCTCTACCGGCTGAGTGAGATACTTTCACCAATATCCACGAAAGCCGAGCTGACCTTGGTGAAATGGGAACTGAAAGATTGTTCTCAATCTTAAAAGGAAATGAGTATAAGGTCAATAGGAGGAGATCTCAGTCCTCAGGTCAGACAAGTAGAATTGAGGATGTTGGCTCAGCCTCAAAGTCAATTGCTCTCCGAGCTGACTACTCGATATCGAGATCATCAAGGCCAACCAGATCGGCTGACACGACTGCAAAGGAGCCAAGCAGAGAGGAACTGCAACAGAACATCGCAGCTTTGTCAAAGAAGCTAGCCGACATGGACACTCGGTTCGGGAAATACAAAGGATTCTACAAATCAAACCGAACTCGAGACATCTCGAAGCCAGTCACTAATGGTGTAGAAGTCACAGCTGTCGAGCCAGACACAGCTGAGTCTCCAGAAGCTAATTCAACCTCCACCTCTCAGTAAGTTCAACCGACCAATATGATTACAACTGAGAAGGGAAAAAGAGTAGCTGATGTAGGACAAAATGTTCCATCGGTTGGGATATCAACCGAGGGGGAATGTTCCAAAAGTCAGAAGCGGAATCAGAGGCGTCGAAGGCACAACCGCAACCGAACTTAGAATCAGAACCGACCTCTGCATCAACCTCAAAGTCAACATCAGAAGGAATGGAACCGACCTCAGAACAGACATGGGCTCAATCATCTGAATCAACAGCGGTTCCAACATCAGTTCGACCAAAGGTTCCAACCGAGTCAACCAATGAGGAACTGGTCGAACAACTGGAGATATTCATGCAATAATATGAATCATCAACAGGGCATGAACAACTACAGACAACCCACAGGAAGTTGGAATCAGATTCAGCCACAAAGATTCCAATATGGCGTCCGACCTCACAGACAAATTCAACAGGATAAAAATCGCCATCAAAACAGGGGGAAAGCCTCACCTCCTAAAGCTCAACATGGGAGAAATCCAACTCCTCCCAAGAAACAGAACATCTCTATTAACAACAAGCCTAAGGATAACCGAGGTGTTGTTATAGTTGATGATGAAGGAAAAGTGATCTGGAATGATAAATCCATCCGAGTATACAGGGAAAAGAGACGCACAGTTCCAGCGGGAACTGGTTCTAACCCTCCAAGACCCAACTGAAATTGGGGACCTAAGCTAGTTTCTCTTTTCAGGTACAGGAGAAACAGCTGAGGAAGAAGAAGGCGTCTGCTACAATGTGGGTGATGGATAGTGGATGCTCGAAACACATGACAAATCTGAAGAATTTGCTTGGAAGTTTCATGGAGAAAGAAGGTCCATCAGTTACTTTTGGTGATAACTCAAAAGGTTACATCAGAGGTTACGGTACCCTTGAAACCAATCATGTTTCAATTTCTAATGTCTCTTATGTTGATGGATTGAAGCATAACTTGCTCTCCATCAGCCAATTCTGTGATAATGGTTTCTCTGTCAAGTTTGATGCACAGGGTTGCAGGGTTAAAGATGTCGGATCAAAGCAGGTGATATTGTTGGGAAATCGATCACCAACAGGGAATGTCTACTACGCTGACTGGAACAGCAGCCTCCCTGACACCTGTCTGTTATCAAAGAGCAGTTCTGATGTGAGCTGGCTGTGGCACAAAAGGCTCAACCATCTGAACTTCAAGACGATGAACCGACTCGCCAGACAAGAACATGAAAGAGGCATACCTAACCGAGTGTTTTCAACAACACACATCTGCAGTGCATGCCAGCTGGGAAAGCTCGCTAGATCCTTCTTCCGGTTGAAGTCAACTTCTTCAACCGATCGAGTGTTACAGCTGATTCATATGGATCTCTTCGGGCCAGTTACACCAAAAAGCTTGAACGGGAACGAATATACCCTGGTTGTAACTGATGATTACTCAAGATATACGTGGACCATCTTCATGCACCACAAGAGTGAAACCCGAGATGAGCTGCCCAAGCTGATGGATCGGATATCGAACCAACAAGAGATAAAGATCATTTCTATCCGGTCAGATCGTGGAACCGAGTTCCTAAATAAAACCATCATCGAGTATTGCGAGAAGAATGGAATTACCCATAAAACATCAGCCGCGCGTACTCCGCAACAGAATGGAGTAGCTGAGCGAAGGAACAGAACGCTGAAGGATGCAGCCACATCCATGTTAGCCAGCTCAGCTCTGCCAAAGAGATTTTGGGCTGAAGCAATCAACACTGCATGCTACACTCAGAATCGATCTCTTCTAACCAAGCGGTTGAAAAAGACACCATATGAGCTATGGAGATGCAGGAAGCCAGATATTTCTTATTTTCGCGTTTTTGGTTCTAAGTGTTATATTCACAACAATGGGAAGACTCAGTTGAAAACTTTTGATGCCAAAGCTTCGAAGGGCATATTTCTTGGATATGCTGCTCGAATCAAGGCATACAGAGTTTTCAACAACAGCTCTCGTGTTGTGGAAATAACACCTCATGTTAGTTTTGATGTATCTACTTTTGAGTGCAGGGAACAGGTTAAAGGACAACAAACAGATCCAGCTGTTCCACCAGTTCTCACCAGATCGCAAGCTCTAAGGGAAAAGAACCTAGCTGAACCACTGGTTTGGGCAACTGAGGATGAGGATCCATACTCCTCTGATGATGAATGCGAAGACCCCAGCACATCCCAAAGGGGAACTTCAGCTGATGCTCCTCCAACTGCTTCAGCATCCGAAGCCCAACCGAGTCCGGTTCAACCTAATACCAATGTTGAGGATCCAGACTCAACAGCTGATCAATCACCAGCTCTAAAGACTCCAACTCAGATTTCGGAACAACCACAGTTGGAAGAAGAAGAAAGACACAACCGAAGATGGTATGAAGTCCATTCCACTGAAAACATCATCGGCGATCCAACCGAGGGTGTGCGTACAAGGAGCCGAGTTGCAAATCCAGAATCAACTGAAGAAAACTCCAACACTTACGCCCAATATGCTGAGGAGTTGGCAGTTCTAGAGGAGTTCGAGCAAGCTGGAGATGTTGCCATGATTTCTTGCTTTGTAGCTGATGTACTAGAATCGAAGAATGTTGGGGAAACTCTCAACTGTGTTCACTGGACAACAGCCATGCAAGAAGAACTGAATGAGTTTCTACGCAACTGTGTATGGGAGTTGGTAGAAAGACCAAATGGTGTCAAGGTGATTGGATTGAAGTGGATTTTCAAAAACAAGAGAGACGCCATTGGATTCATAGTAAGGAATAAGGCAAGGTTGGTAGCTCAGGGATACTGCCAACAAGAAGGAATCGACTTTGAAGAATCTTTCGCACCTGTTGCAAGGCTGGAAGCCATCCGAATCTTTCTAGCTTATACCGCACATCACAAGTTCAAAGTGTATCAGATGGATGTGAAGTGTGCATTCCTCAACGGAGATATCAAGGAAGATGTATATGTTGAACAGCCTCCAGGTTTTGAGACTGGAGATGGAAGAGTGTACAAGTTGAAGAAAGCTATCTATGGTCTAAAGCAAGCGCCAAGGGCCTGGTATGACACTCTTTGTGGTTTTCTACTGAACTCGAGATTCAAACGAGGATCAGTTGACAAAACCCTATTCACCATCAAAGTTGGAGAAGATATACTTGTTGTGCAAATCTACGTGGATGACATCATATTCGGTTCCAAGTCAGAGGAGCTGTGCAAGAAATTCTCAGATCTCATGAAGGAGAAGTTCGAGATATCGATGATGGGCGAGATGAATTATTTCCTTGGTTTACAAGTGAAGCAGTCACCAGAAGGGATTTTCATCAATCAATCTAAGTATACAAAGGAGCTCATCACCAAGTTCGGATTACAAACCAGTAAGACAACAAGGATCCCTATGAATACGAACTGGAAGATCGATCCCGGAGCTGAGGGAAAGCTCGTAGATGCCAGCCAGTTTAGAGGGATCATCGGTTCGCTGCTATACCTAACTGCCAGCCGACCAAACATATCATACGCAGTTGGAGTGTGTGCTCGATTCCAAGTTCAACCAAGAGAAGCACACATGTTGGCAGCTAAGAATATCATCAAGTATCTGAAGGGAACTGTCAATGTTAGGTTGTGGTATCCAACTAACGACAATATCCAACTGACTGGATACTCAGATGCGGATCTAGCAGGAGATCGGTTGGACAGGAAGTCTACTTCTGGACACTGTCAGTTCATGGGAAGCAAGCTGGTTTCATGGTTCTTCAAGAAACAAGCATGTGTTGCTACTTCTACAACCGAGTCAGAGTATATGGCTGACGGAAGCTGTTGCATGCAAGTGTTGTGGCTGAAGCAACAGCTGAGAGATTATGAAGTTGCAACTGGACAGGTTCCCATTTATTGTGATAGCTCGAGTGCCATAGCTATCTCTCTGAATCCTGTTCACCATTCTCGGACAAAGCATATCGACATTCGTCATCATTTCATCCGAGATCATATTGAGAAGAAGGATGTGTCCATGGAGAAGATTCCAACTGAGATTCAGAGAGCTGATATCTTCACCAAACCTCTACCTTAAGCCCGGTTCAAGATGTTATGTGATCTTCTTGGACTATTGGATCCATCAGATGAAGAGTCATCTGAGCTGAAGAGGATCCATCCAAGCCGAAGAGTCATCCGAGCTGATGAGGATCCATCCGAGCTGAAGAGTCAGATATCCATCTGAGGGGGAAGCTCACATGAAGGGGGAATCTCAGATACGGGGCGCCAACTGAAGACATCGAACATCAGCTGAACAGACGAACTCGAATCAGCTGATGGTATGCTGCAACAAAGGATCAGACGTCAGCTGAACAGACGAACTCGAGTCAGCTGATGGTATGCGGCAACTGAGGAACTCAACTGAGGTATACAGCTGATCTCGACATCAGCTGGCAGGTATCATTTATGATTGAAGGTGTTATGATATTAAATGAGAATGTTTGAAATAAATTCAAACATTCCTGAACATGTCAGCTAAACTAAACAAGCCATCATATCGCATTTAATGTAAAGTTTGGCTGAACTCCTATAGCCTTACTTTATAGTGCGACTGGGCTGACACCTTAAACTATTTACCTTCTCACTCGCGCGTGGAGAGTCAGTCAAAATTACCCAACAGTCGCGTAATCTCAGCCGTTGATAGATTCGCACCATTTAAGCCAGCTGTGGAGTCGGCCTCAGCAGCTCGCCGCCCTTCAAGGTCCAAGCCTGCGAAGCGCCAGCTGGAGGAGGTGGCTGAGGAAGAGGAAGATGAAGAAGAAGAAGAGGAGGAACCCCTCCAGAAGAGGCCCAGAATTCGAATCATCCAGCCAGCAGCTCAACCGGCTGCATCTGGCCCCGTGGTGGACACACCAGCTGAGAAGTCAATCGAGTCTAGCAAGTCGGTTGATGCAGCTGCGTTCGTGTTTCAACCCCGTCAGCAGGAGGCACTGGCTGAAGAAAAGGAGATCAATGTGGAGGATTTTAGCTCGTCCTCAGATGACTCTTCTTCATCTGAGGAATCCCACGACAGTCCGACTGGAGCTGATGCCAGCCAGGTAATCCCACCTGTGTCTGAGGAAACACTTGAGCCAGCCCACTCACCACCCAAAGAGGATCCAGTTCTCTCAACTGGTCCTCAGTCAGATATCCCGAGCCTCTCGCTCGATGCCGATGTTGAGACCGTTCCTTTGGCCAACGTCGATGACACCCTCGAACCCATTGCCTTCGATATAGACCCCCCACATATTGATGAAGAAGCCAACCGCCAGGCGATCTTGGCTGAATACGAAGGCAGGCTAGACTACTGCTTTCGCAAGCTAATAGGTATGTTCCCCGAGGCCAACTCAATGCCCATCTTCACCATGTTCGGGACGGAACTGCTCTATCAGTTCAGTGTGATTTTCAGCTACTGGTACGTTAAGGAGGAAACCCTCAGAATCCATGGTTGGGACAGATTGAAGGTTGAAGAATCCAACCTGAGGGTGTACTTCGACTACCAGAACCTGGAGGTAGCCTACAACCAGAAGGTGGCTGTGCTCCGTCGTCATCTGGATAAGAGCCTACAAGAAGGTACAGACACCAGGGAGCTGTGCGACAATCCTGGAGCTGTTCAATTTCTTGACCATATGTTGGCCAAGAATGCCAACTACATGGAGGATGTCGACGCAGCTGATGAGGCGGCCAAGAGGGAAGAAGAAAATCTAAAACAATACCTGGCCAGCCGAACTGCCCTGGTTGTCGCGGATACAACTGCCCAGCCACAACAACAACAACTGCCTGGACCCTCTGATCAGCCAGCGCTCTCAACAGATGCTATCTGTGAGCTGATCTCTGAGAGGGTCAACCAGCTGAGGCAGGAGCTGTTGTCCAAGATCAAGCTCAACAAGGAGGAGGACGCTGACAGAATGAATCAGCTGGTGGCAGAGAATGCGAGCTTGAACAATTGGCTGGAATAACTCTCCTCCTCCCTACAGTAAAAGCTCGAAGACCTCTCCACTTCTACCAGCTCGGAGGTCAAGGATCTGAAGAAGGCGGTTCAGGGACTTAGCTCGGACTTCAATGTCTTCAAGTCTGTTGCTAAATCTGATCTGGCAAAGTCCCAGCAGACTCAAGACCAGGAGTGGATGTCTCAGTTCGCAAATTTCCGAGCTGAGTTCATCACCCTCCATAAAGATGTCTCTGCGACCTTTGCTGCCCTGAAGAAGGCTGAACAGGAACGCCAGGACCTGGAGTTGGCCAAGCAGGTGGAAGAGAAGGATGCTGTCGATGAACTCTTTTCCCGAGTTCAACAGGCTGAAGCCAAGCTGACCTCCCTAGATGGCACTGTTGCCACCCTTTTGGATGATGCCAAAAAGGGGGAAGACAAGGAGCCAGCAGCTGTTGCTGGACAGGGGAAAGTTGTTCCTCAACAGGGGGAAGGAGTTCAGCAGGGGGAAGGAGTGCCAGCTGAAGCTGAAGGAGCAGCTGAAGCATTGCAGCAGGAACTGGAAATCTCCCACGACCTCGTAGCCGAGCTTACAGCCGAGCTCGATGCCGATCTTGACGGAATCTTTGTTGAAGATTGCATCGAAGCTGCCAAAGCTATGGGGGAGTCCAAGGAGAAGTACTTGAATCCCTCTTGGATCAAGAAGTTCGCTGTTGATCAGGCCAAGAAGGTGGCTAAGATCGAGAAGGTACTGGCCAAGGTTGAGAAGAATGTTGACAGGAATAAAGCCAGCCGGAGCGTACGAAGAATAAACAAGCACCAGATGAAAGCTGAGGCTAGGAAGAAGACGCAGCAGCTGCAGAAGAACGCCCTGCTCCCGTCTTGGTTCCCACACGTTGACAAGTGGATGAATGCTGAGTGGAACGACGACTGGGAGCAGTTCAAGCATGAATTCATTAATGACTTCTATTACAGGAAGGTCTACTCAACTGAAGACCCAAGGCAAGCCTTCAAGGAAGCCTTGTGGGAGCTCAGATCTGGAGATCCTGGAATGTTTAGTCAGTTCAAGAGGGCCATGCTGAAAGCTCAGCTCGATCCCAACACCATTCCAGTTCTGCAGAAGCTCAGATATCGCCCTCAGATGATCAAAGGCACAAGTACTCTGAATAGAAATGCGATCATGGCTGAGGCGAGACAAGTCTGCAAAGAACATGGTGTCAACATTGGGATTGAGTCACCTACGAAGAAAGAGATCCTTGACCGTATCTTCAGCAAGTACGGTCAACAGTACTTTTGAGCTGATCAAGTGTATTTTTTTTTGAGCTGACATAGTTTTTGAGGAACTGATGTATCTTTAAATGTCTTGTAATCATCAGTTGTAATGAAAACTTCAAGTATATATAAGATTCACCTTGATGAACAATCCCTCATTGTCCAAGCTCCGAATCACAAAGTCTTTTAAATACCATGTTATAACTGTGCTAACCCTTTGATGTTTTATCTTATAAACTGTCTAGAATTTCAGCTGAGATTTTAGATAAGTTAGTGAGGTTTAGATCAATAGTGGTTTAAAGTTGTAAGTGGTTTTGGCATCATCAAAAATGGGGAAATTGTTGGGAAATTTATTAGTATGAGTTTTGATGAATTCCAAAACCAACTGACCCCAACCGAGTAGATGTTGCCAGTTCCTATTGTTAGCTGTTAGGCTCGCTGTTTGAGCAATGTTAAGATTTTATCTTTATAGATCTCCAGCTGAAGACGACAACAGAGCAACACTCAGATACAACCCCGGATGAAAGATCGGATGAGGAACATCAGTTACAAGATAAGAGAGCTATGCTTTTTGACAGCTGAGAGTTCAAGCCAACTGTTCAGTTGGAACATCAGTTATAGAATGCCATCCGATAAAGAGAATGTTTCAAGAAGGGGGAAGTTATAAAGAAGTCTCAACATGAAGTTCAAAGTCAGCTGAGAGTTCAACGGTTCAGACAGAACATCAGCTGAAGACCACTCAGATAAAAATCAAGACTTTCAATTGACTAACCGAGGTTGACTGTCAGAAAGGTTTGAATTTGAATTTCAAAAAGGAAGTCACATGAGGGTTTGACCGTTCAGTCATTACCCCATTTGGCCCAACACAAGGCTGTCTCAGATGGAAAGCAGAAGAACTCAGATGCCATATCGGAAAAGTCTGCAGAAATGAGAGACAAGCCATCGCTTTCAACAATCAGAGATCAACAGCTCCTCCAAAGGCTAGTTGATATTCTCTGCCTATAAATAGAGGCATTCTTTCATTCGAAGAGAAGATAGAGAAGTGCACTCACAAGAGAAACAAGCGCAAGAAAAATCTGCAAAAATCACATTCTAAGAGCATCAGCAGCTGAGAGTTCAAGAGTGATAGAACATTAGTAGCTGAGGGTTCATAGAGTTATAATCTGTCTTAGATCTTAGTTTGAGTGTTTATTCGTTCAAGCCATAGATCCAGCTCTCATTCGTGATCGAGCTGTAGTTGGAAAATCCACCCACATACACACCTTAAAAAGTGTTTGTTAGGATCATACTCTTCCTGTAATTGAGTAGTTAGGTTGTCAAGTACCCGTAAACTTGACATAGGTTGTTAAGTACCCGTAAACTTAACTGTAAAGGTTGATAAGTACCCGTAAACTTATTGCAACGGTTGCACAGCCCGGGCAAGCTGTGTGGAACTGTCCAGAAGAACTTGGACTGAGGTGTGAGGATTCACATCTCCCCGTGGACGTAGGAGGGTTATCTCCGAACCACGTTAAATTTGGTGTGTCTGTGTTTATTTCTGTTCAGTTACTTTTTGCATCTTTCAACTGACCAAACTAACCGGCATACAAACTGCATATTTGCATATTCAACTGTTTTGGTTTTTGACCAACCAAGCATAAAAGCGTGAGTTGTTATAACGAGTTTATTTTCCACCACTTTCCGCACCGCACAACTCTTTCAGCTGAGGTTGCTTACTCAGCTGTGAGATTGCAACTGAGTGTTCTTACTCGGTTGAAGTATTTTTCCAGGGTTAAGTTTTAAAATCCTAACTGGTGTATTCCCCCCCCCCCCATACACCAGTAACTCGTTTCGGGACCATCACTAGCTTCCGATCATCCATCGACTAATCTATTAAGGTATTTGAGATCCTCTCGTTGTAATGATCGATTTAGGACTAGGATTCATCCCTTTCTTTTCTTGTTGAAAATCGGCAGCTTGTGCCTAAAAGATGGAGCTCGATTTTTGCTTGTTTGGAACGTAGAGTTGCATGGATTGAAGCCCTTTGATCAATCAAGCCTTCGAGTCTAAGTAAGTTCTCTTGGTTCTTGTTTGATTTTAGTGGTGAGAACTCAAGGAAATCCCTCTTTTCCTCCCTCTTTTGTTCGATCAAAATGAACCTTTGAGCAAGGAAATCGAAGCCTCTCTTCTTAGCTTTGATCTTTGATCTTTTGAGTGATTTTTATGCAGGAAAAAAAGAGTTAGAAATTGATTTCTTCCCCTCTAAAAATCTGTCGAAAATGAAGCTTAGGGGTGGAGTTTTGATTTTTGATTTTGAGTGTGATATTCATGATCCTTGTGTGTGTGTATGTTCAACTAAAATTAATCCTAAGTTGCACGCAAATTAACGTGGTCGTTTAGATTGATTAAGTTAAACCCGAATATCGTATCTCTCGAGGAAAACTTAGCAGGGCAACGTTCGTATTGCAAAAAGAAACAGAAATAAAAGAAAGCAATAAAGATTGATTTGAGTGGTTTGATTATAACTAGGCAACAAGATAAATTAAATGTAGATTAACCCTAGGCAATAATGAAAATCTAATCTAATAAACACAAAGAAATAAATCAAAGCAGAAATCCATCACCAATAACAAAATCAAAGAAACCAAAAACTTGAATTAAAATTGAACCTGAAAGAGCAATCGAATCCGTGGAGTTGTAGTTCGTTAATCCGGAAAATTAAACAACTAAACTACGAAGCAATAAACTAAGAACTCAAAACTTAAAGAAAAAGTGTCTTAGATGCTAAAAAACTAGGTAAAATCGCGTACAAGGAGAGTTGAGGCGGAAAAGCATAAAATAACCCTATTTATAAAGTTTCCAAAAATACTCACCGCCATGGGCCAGGCGATCGCTTGGGGTCCAGGCGATCGCCTGGCCCTCGTCTCTATCCGCCATCGAAGTCCAGCCAGGCGATCGTGTGGAGTATAGGCGATCGCGTGGAGTATAGGCGATCACCTCGGTCCTTTTTCTGTTCCCGTCGAAGTCCAGGCCAGGCGATCGCGTGGGAGTGAGGCGATCGCCTGGGTGTTGTCTCTGTCCCTCGGGAACTCTCGCCAAGCGATCGCCTGGACCTTCTACGCAGTCACATTCCTTTCAAACTTCGACTCTTGTCATCTCGACTTCATCTTCTTCCTTCCTTGATCTAAATACCTACAAAACAACACCAAAACAACCAAAATCCACACAACACTTGGTTCGAAGAATTAGTTCCATTTCCAAAACAAAATAGAATCATTTCGCACTAAAACCATCGGAAATGCACCAACTAAACCAAGTAAATCACAACCTAATGAAGGTGAAACAACCCTCCACACACAAAACCTTGCTTGTCCTCAAGCAAATCTTATGTCAAATCAAAATGAAAAAGTAATGAATTGAACCAAACAGTTCATACTCCAATAAGCTTTCAATTTCAAGACAAATTCATCACTCATCAACTAAACATAGTCATCTCAAAACAATGAGTGACCCTTCAAACAAGAACTCAATCAACTCGACATTCAACTGCAAGATCGAGGTGAGAAAATGCAAACTACAAACAAGTATCCCAAATTTATGCCCATTCTTACTCATAATTATTAAGTGAATTCCGGGCAAAATTCACTAGGTTTACTCATGGAAATTCCGGCCGTCTAGCGTGGTTTCCCATACCCATTTCTCGTATAATATATTCATCATTGAACAGACAAGATAGAGGGGTAGAACCCTTCAAATCACAACATTTAGAACCAGGACAATACATAGAAATCTCAAGTCAAGTCGAGTTATATGGCCATAAGTCATGAGGTGTGAACATTTAGAGATTATCTAAAGTATCCTCATGTGGTTTCCCATGCTCATGGTTCCCAGAAGAGCAGAGGCCTCCCAACATAACTTAACAAATAATACAATTAACGGCTCATTAATCGGGATACACGTTTTTTTTAACACAACACTATTCTCACCCTTCACCCACATGTAAACATCAAGCTTCAATCATCCTAGCATGAAATGCCCCACTAACGAAAAGCAACAACCATGGCAGACAAATCATGAGAAAAATACCCCAATCAATCAAGCAAATCGAAACATGAACTAGGAGCTTTAATACATACTTCCGCAATTCAATCGTGAAACTAAATAGATCAAGGACAAACAAAGCTAGATCATCAAGAAAATACACCCCCCCTCCGACAGAAATAAACAATGTCCCCATTGTGTCACACAAACCAAAAGAAACGGAGAAAGGATGATAAAGAATTACAAACCAGGAAAAAAGAAACGAGATAACCGCAACTACGAAAATTAAGCAACCTGCACAACACTCGAAAGAAACAAAACACTACCAAAATACCAACAAGCAAAAGAAGAAAAACAACACCAAAATTCAGAAAGAAGGCAAGAAATAACGTACTCAGCAACAGTAAAGCTCACTGTTGATCATCATGTGGTGACTGAGAACGATCACCAGGTGGTAAGTGCCAATGAGCAAACTGACGCTCGAAATTATCCATACGCTGAGTCTGAGCGGTATTATATTGCTGTTGCGCCTCCCAATGCTGTGCATTGAGCGTCCACTGTTGAACCTGCTCGGTCCAATAATGGCTGCTAGCATTATGAAACTGAGAAACTCCTTGCCAATGCTGCTCCGCCAAATCCCAACGCTGATCATTAGCAACCCAACGTTGCTCATTCTCCGTCCAACGCTGCTCATTCCGCTGCAAATACTCAGTCTGAGTATGCAACTGATTGCCAACTGGCCTAACTGTACCCCCAAGTCAGTCCGAAAAGCAGCAAAATCGGACTGAAAACCGCCGAAATCAAAAGAGCCGGACCCCAAAGGAATAGAAGAACTAAATGGTTGAGAGGGCCCAACAAGCGGTGGGTGGCCCGGCTCCCTCTGCCCGTCAACTCCCTCGCCAACAAGTTGGTCAGCAAAATACCGTTTCACCACAGGATGGTCCTCAAAAGGAAGAAAAGTAGTCTCATTGGATACAAAGAAACCATGCTTGAGCTCAGAATAATCCAAATACTTCAGATCCACCGTAGCATATGGATGAGGGGGGTAAGGGCCTTGAAAAACCTTAAACTTAAGAGCTAAAGCCGTGGCAAGCTGAGGAAAGGCCGGGGCGGCAGTAGACTTGAACTTGATATTTTGTAAAGCGGCATAAATAAATTGAGCCGGGCACACCGGAACTGCCCGCACAGCACAATCTAGGAAATACAACTCTGTGAGGTGAACCTTGCTAGAGTCCTCCCGCCCAATCATATTATACACAATATATTTGTGCAAGATGCACAACACCGGATTACAAATGAAGCCACAAGAAACTCCCTCTGGCTTCCAATTATCCAAACCAGATAAGTTCCGCCACGCAGCAGAGGCATTAAAATCATCAGGTACAGACATAACGCCCCCTTCCATTCAAAACCCAAATACCTGATGTATAATGGTCGGCCCAGCCTGACATTCCATCCTGTACTACCCCGAGCTTTTATAAGTCCTTAAGTGCGTTCTAAATGAGTTGATATGCTTAATTATCAAGTTTTGAGTGATAAAATTTTTCTAAGGAAAAAGAAAATTTGTGAAAAGACTAAAATGCCCCTATGTGCTTTAACATGAACTTATGTGTTTTAAATTGCTCGAGTTGAGGATGTGATGCATTGATTGAGTTTATTTATATGAGTTTGAGCATGAGTATGAATTTTAGAGAATTCTGAGAATTTTTACTTTTGAGTGAATAGTAACGATAACCGAGAAAATGCTATTCACCGATGAACTTAGAATTTGACCTAATTAGTGTCTTTTGAATCTAGAATTAATTCTAAGACCCCTGAGATATGTTAGAAGCTTATCCGAGATCACATGAGAGAGTTATAAGAATTTAATCCTTAACGGATTAATTAGCCGATTAAATTTTGGGTTTTCTTCGTTACTTGGAATTTTGACCTAAAAATTAGATAATCGGAATCCTTGATTTATTTAATGGAACATGAGATAGGTTCGAGATGTTTCTAGTGTCGGAAATGAGACGATGAGGGATTAGAGCCGTTTTTAGTATAAATGAAATAATATGGACTTTTTATCTGGAAAACTTTCTCAACCGGGTAAAATTATATCTGTCAAAGAGAAATCTCTCTCTCCCTCTCTCTCTCTACCGACCTCTCCCTCATCTCTCTCCCTAATCTCTCTCTAGCTATCCTATTTTTCAACTCCTATAAGGAATATCAATGATGATTATTCTTTTCTTAACATTATACACTTCATTTCCATCATTTCATCATTTATCATCATTCACTCCATGTCACTCTCTCAAGCTCTCTCTCTCTCTCGATACTTACTAAGGAAGAAAGAAGAAAAAAATTCCTCTCATCTCTCTTCCCCTCTCTACTGAAAACATACACATACACACACACTTGAGATTTCTCCACTGAAGCCTCCAAGTTGCAAGCTTCAAGCCTTCAAGTTTCAAGAGATCTTCATCACTACTCTCTTAAGTTCTTCCAACATCAATCAAAGAGGTAATAATCCTCAAGCTTTGAGTTGAAACCATAAAAAAATCACCTCTTTAATTCCTATTAATTTCGGCACTTATGCCCTATCAAGGTGATTAATTCTTGATTTATTTTTCTTTGAGGAATTCAAGATGAGAACTTCCATGGAAACCAAAGCTAAGATTTGAGCTCTCTTTCCTATCATTTTCGGCCAAGGAGATTCAAGAGAGGAGCTTCGATTTAATTCTTTTGAAGTAGGTTTATTTATTTGATTACTTGTATATATGTAATCTCCCTAATCTCTAAAGAAAAATACACATGCATGATTTAATTTATGCTTAGGCAAAAACTAGGGTTTTTTATTTGAGAATCGAGTGAGGATATCTATAGAAGAATTAAACCCTAGAAATTAATCTATGGTTAAAAGAAGAAAGAAAAATAATCTCCTAATAATTTTATTAAAACCGAAAAATTAGGAGAAAAATCATAGAATTTGATTTTCTTGAAGATTTGATAATTTGATGTTTAATATGTGTTTATGAGTATATTTTGAATGAGTATATGTGCATGAAAATTTGAGAAATTATTTATCCTAAATTATTCCTTAATGCCGTGATTTTTATGCCAAGGAGGAGGAAATTTATTTGATTATTTTGTTGATGATTTGGTGATATAATAAGCATGAGATGGTTATGAGTACATGATGATTTGAATCCCCTATGATGTTCTTGAGAAAAAAGTTTAAGTTTATGCATAATTTTAGAAAAAAATGATGTTTATGATGTTATAATGATTTTGATGATTTTGATAGCATGATGTTTAAAAGCATGTTGTGTGTGAAATTTTGAATACTAGATGTTAGTAGGATTTATTGAGATAAAAAGAATGAAGTTTTAAGCATAAAGAGGCAAAAATCGAAAGAAATAAGAAAGGATACCTAGTGTGTGTTTTAGGTGTTCTTGGTGAAAAGATATGAATTTTTGAAGATTTGAATAAATGCCTAGTGTGTGTTCTAGGTGTTCTTGGTGTTTATTTGAAGATTTGAATTTCATTAAAATTAATTTTAAAAGAAATTAATTATTAAAATAATAAAATATTCAAGATATTTGTTGGAATAAAATTAAAGAGAAAATAAAAAGAAAAATCATTAATTTGAGTAATGAGTCATAAATTAGAAAATAAGAAAAAGGTAATTTCTTTATTAAATAATTAAAGATTAAGAGAAAAACTTAATCGAGTTAAATAAATCAAGACTAGAGAAATTGATAATCGAGAAATAAATAACGAAGAATTAGAAGTTGTCACAGCCCTAAATCCCGAGGGACGGTAAAGTCAGGGTACGACTGGGGTTTGGATTTAAGAGGCGGGGAAGAAAAGGGGATTTACTGAATAAACTGACATTTATAAACAATATAATTACTATGAACTTGACTTTATTGAATAAAAGAGAGTCGATCTCGAAGGATCGCTCGACAGAGTTGTTCACAAAAGAAACTAAGTTTAAAGTACAAAACTTAGACCGAAAGTTACACATTCAAAATGAAATAGTTTTGCAGCGGAATAACGTAGAACTGACATACTGATCTTCTTTCCTATATACGACTCAACTCAACCTCCGCCGCTTCCGTCACTCAACCTGCACATTTATAAATACATGCAAGGCTAAGTATAAACATACTTAGTGAGCACATTGCCGAAAACATATCATAAGAGTATAGATTAATCAGGTATCTCAAAAAGTAATGCATCGGGGTTTTTCATCAAAGGCCCGTGCTTACTAAACATTTTCCTCTTTTCACAATATAGCTTGATCAAGCATTTTTCTGATAGATGTTACGTTCAACTTGCCCATTTTAATGCCGGGGAAGAGTTAACTTCTTCCTCGCACGTTCCTCACCGTGGCTGGCTACCCCTCAACATGGTACCACATACACCGGCTACCGTGTACACTAACTCTGGAAAGCAGTCGGCTAACTCAGAGTCCGATCGATTTAGTTAGCAGTCGGCTAACTCATAATTCTGGAAAGCAGTCGGCTAACTCAGAATGGCACAAAGGAACTCACATAAAACAAATTCTTTTTATGCACTGATAATCACTTTGAAAACACACTTATCAAAGCAGTAGATAATCATTTCGAGCATCGCTCATTTTATTTGATATATAGAAAAGCCCACCTCAACCGTTTACAGAACAAACTTTAACCTTCTGTCTTCTGTCCTGTCTTCAAATCCGACTTCCTTCTTTTATCGCAAATATTCAAACTTTAGTAATCGATCAAGACAATAAAAGAAAAGAAATTGAATTCGGGTAAGTCTTTTAGGCATTTGCACTTTAACTAATCTCTTTTGATTAAAGAAGAAACGAGACTCGAACACATCTCGCTTAGAACTAACTTGGTTTATATGATAATGGAAGTCGATAACTCATAACGACTTAAAAGCTCTTAAAGAATCAAGTTGAAAAGAATTCAACATAAGAAAATGAGTTTCGGAAATTTTCTGCGCAAGGCAGTAAGTCTGGGGTCTCTGAAGAACAGAATACTTCGAAGCAGGGGATGTGCCTTATGTCAAAAGAAAGACACGGATGTCTAGTTTACTGTTCAATTTACGGATCTCGATTTTGTTAAACGAGCTAAAAGTTATGGCCGTTGTCGTGAAGGGTCGCAAAACTGCCGAGAAACCCTAATCGCTCGTAAAACTCAACCTTTATGTGCATGAAATTTCTATCATTTTACAGTCATGACACACGATCATTTATTGCGAATACTTTCTCCTTCCTCGGTTAATAATATGTCGAACACTTTCTCGTCTTTTCAACTAACCAATTACTAAACCAATTTCATTTCAAATTCAACTCAATCTTTTAACTTCTATTTCATAACTCATATGAAATTATCATCATCTATACTCTTGTCTATTAATTAACAACAAACACTAATATCCAATTAGTTTCCTCGTGCGATTTTTCCTATCGACGATTAAGCTCGTCTCTTCGTCTCTTATGAAAAATTCAATATTCTTAGAATTCATTCAAACTTTCCGATTATCATCATTAACTACTAAGATTAACTAGTATGAAATCCATAAGTTCATATCATAGTCCATACTTAATTTATCGATGATTCTTTGTCTCTTACGATTTCATTTTTATTTTTAGAAAAATCTAACTTAAATCTATGTTGAACCTTATGCTTACTACATCTCAATTATATCAACACATCTCATTCAACTACCCACTTCTTCCTCTCTTACAACTTTGTTCATATTTTTAGAAAATTCCCAATCAATTCACAAGTTCATTATTCATCCTATGCAAACATATTCTACCAATCATACATCTAATATCCAAGCTCAAACCTCTCTTACTTATCTTCAAAAATTTCGAAAATTACCCTATAATTTCTAACATGATTTCTACTTGATTTCTATCCATTGAAATTTAATCATAAGCATAAATAATCAAGAAATAAACTTAAAACATCATCCTACATCTTCATTAAATTTCGGTTATTACAAAAGAATAAGGGGGGGGGGGGGGGGTTGATTTTCACTTGATTCTAACCATGGAAATCTATTCCTAAGCATACATAATCAAGTCTTAAACTTAGAACATCATCTTCTTCCTCTCTTATAAATTTTCGAAAATTTCAAAGTTAAAGGAATGGAATTTTTGTTCGGATAGAAGTGAAGAGGAGGCTCTCACCTTTCCAAATATGAACTCGGATTTGAAATCAATCGGTAGATGAAAAAGTTATGGAACTTGAATGCTTGAAGAACTTGATGAACTTGATGAAGATCTTGATGGAGATGAAGAACAAGAGAGAGAAGAGAGAGTAATGGGAAGGGAGGGGGGGTGGTTTTGGTTGAGGATTTTAGAGAGAGAGTGTGATGACTAATAGGTGATATTAAGTTAAATAAGTGAAAAGGATGACAAGGGGGCTGTAGGTGGCGCTTGGAGGTGGATTTTAATTCAAAAATATCTCGATTATGGGTCTAATACGGCGTATAGATATCGATTAATTATTTTTTTGGACGGTTACGTTTCCGGCTAAAACTAATTCGACCATTAGATTGGAAATAATTTACTTAGTCGGAAAGCATAATTCGATTTCCGAAATTCAAAGAAAAGTCGGGACATGACTATCCAAATTTCGCCCGGAAAAATAAATAAAACTGACTTTTACCAGAAGACTCGTATCGCAAAATAAGTGAATGTAAAGTCAGATGGTTTTTCGATCTGAGTTCTCGAACGAAAATTCTATCAGACGCGAAAACCCTAATACAGTAGTCGGTCGAATGACTTCTGGATTTTATTTTCAGAAACGAATTTCACCATTAGTCTTAAAACTGAAATTCCTTAACTTAGGCGTGCAAAGCCTTAATTAATTATCAAATTTTTATTTTAGTGACGGAAGAAATATCCGGGATATTACATCCTACCCCTCTAACAAAAAATTTTGTCCCGAAATTCGCATATCTTTTTTAAAGTGTTCGGGGTACTTCTTTCTCATCTCTTCTTCGAGTTCTCACATGGCTTCTTCCTGCCCGTGGTGATTTTATAACACTTTTAATAACTGCGTTGACTTGCTTCTTAACTCTCGCACTTTTCGATCCAAGATCGATTGCGGTCTTTCTTCATAACTTTATAACTTAAATCAAAATCAAGAACTACGTCTTGTTGATGAATCACGTGTGTAGGATCGAACACGTACTTTCTCAAATGAGATACACAAATATAGTAAACATTCCATAGACTTGGCGACACGGCCAATCTATTCATATTAAAACTTATCTTTTCCAAAACATCTACTAATCATACAAATCTTTGTCTAAGCTTATACTTGACACGAAAATAATTACCATATCCCTAACAGGAAAATCATGAGGAAAAACTTTGTCCCATTCTCTAATTTTAAGTCTGATCGGCATATATTACTTAAGACTTTCGTCCTCTCTAGATTTCTTTCTTTCGTCAACTCTAAACTTTGATCTAACACTATCATTCTTAACATATCTTCTGGTACTTAAATCGTTCCCTTGGATTCACCTTAAATTCTCTATCATAGGTTTGGTATAGCTACTAGTGCTACTATTCGGTTAGTTATTATCTCAGATGTATCGATCACCTCTAAATCCATCATTTCTAATTCCTGTATGGTTTCTACGTCTCATATGATTTCTTCAGTTCCAATTCTCCATTCAGGCTTGTAGTGCAGATATTATAAATATCCGTTCACCCATCGATATTCCATGAAAATCTGTAGGTTTCTCTCTGGCTGATCGAAAGAAATCTTTCTCTCGTAGCAGAGAATCGTTGTGTAGTTAATCGTATATCCAATCCATCCCAAGGATTATGTCCATGTCGAACATTTTCATCGTATTCAGATTGTTCGCTACAATCTTAGAAGATCCTAAATCTAATTCTGCCATGTGACCCTTGTCCTTATTCTGCTCTTGATCCTTAATCATGAATGCCCTTGGATTCTACCGGTCCGACTGTTGAGACTGTTGTTGTTGCGGATGTGCTTGAATAGCTCTCAAAGGTTGGGGCTGATCCCGATTCTAAGTCGATTGTGAAATTTACTCAACGGTCTAATGGTAATCCTGGTAACACTTCTAGAAAAACATCCTTATTTTCTCGAACAATTTTCACGTCTTCTATTGTCCTTTCAGCTCCGCGTTCTCCATTTAGGTAAACAAGGTAAGCTTTGCAGTTCTTCTTCCTTATTCTCTTCTTGGTTGTTTCCTCCTTTCTAATTCCTTTTTCCTCTATAGTTTTTTTTTATTGTTGAAATGGCCTTGATTCGGAGTCTGGTTTGATGCTGGTACGAGCGCTATAATTTTTCGTTCATCTGGCACTACTGCTTTCATTTCTAGGGCTTGCCCTAGTATCTTAGTGTAACTTAGTCCTCCGTGACTGGCTAGTGCCGCTCCAAATTCATTCTTTAGACCTCCACGGAACTTCTTTGCTATTTTCTCTTCTGTATCCACCTACTTGGGTGCAGACCTTGACAACTCGCAAAAGATTGTGTCATATTCAGTCACTAACATCTTCCCTTGCTTTAGATTCTAAACCTCTAATTCCTTCTTCGCTCTATAGGTCTTAGATACGCACTTGTCGTATAACGCCTCCTAAAACAAAATGGTCCCAAATATACCACTCTGTGGTATCACAAATAAATATTAAACTTAGACCTAACACAAAAAGAATTGATCTCAGAGACTCTCCTTGAATATGTCGTCCCATACCGACATATTCTCAGAATCCTTCTCTTTCGGGTGTATTTCAGTTCATTCATGTTCCCTCCGCCTTGAAGTCTTAATCGAAGCCGCTCCTTGACCGTGTCTCTATGCACCGGCGTTCACTCCGTACTTCAGCCCCGGGATTACAGGCCCACCAGCTTTCGTCTAGTTCGTCCCCAAAATACACCGTACTGAAAGAGGTTTTGCTCACGGGGCATCAGACCCATATTACTGAGTTTCTTTTTATGTGGGTTGATCAAGTCCACATAATAGCCCCTCAATCACATGGAACCTCTGTCCCGTTCAATCATTCACTTAATAAGGAATTAACTTACCTTAATCATCTAGCAATTTCTCAAATTGCAAACAAACATTCTTAAAAAGAAACTTTCGAAATTCTACAACTCTTAGCTTTAGACTTCTTAGTCTTCTTGACGAAAACTCTTAAAGGTTCTTAATATTAAAACAAGTCAACTCCAAAGAGACTTTGTTCATGTCACTTATACGTATGTGACATTCGTCTATAATAGGTTCTGTCCTTCTCGTTCTGATTGCATCTTTTGAGTCATTTTGTTCGGAAATGACTCACGCTTCTTAATAGCTCTATGTTCTCAAAGAAATTGGGAAGGCCTTTAAAAACTTTATATTTCTCTAAGGCCAACATACATCTCGATAATAAGGAATTATAACTTAAATAATCCCAATAAAATAATTCAACCATCTTATGTTGACAAGTATCTCAAACAAAAGAAATTATAACTCACATAATTTCATCTAATACCACAAAGGTATAACAATCATACTTTAATCAGTTCATACTTTTATTCAGCAAAAGTATAACTATCATACTTCAATCAATTCATACTTAGTACTCAACATAAGTATATCTCATACTTCAATCATAAACCTTCTGTAAGAACAATACTTCTGAAACTTTTCTTTCCTTTATTCTTCGGTTGAGTCGACGGAGCGGGAAGTTGAGTTGGTAACTACACTCTTAAGTCTAGTGATACGAACTAAACTTTAATTTCTCAAAAGAAGACTCAGGTACAAAGCAGAAATGATTGCTCTGATACCACTCTGTCACAGCCCCAAATCCCGAGGGACGGCAAAGCCGGGGTGCGACTAGGGTTTGGATTTACGAGGCGGGGAAGAAAGGGGGATTTACAACCTTTATGTGCATGAAATTTCTATCATTTTACAGTCATGACACATGATCATTTATCGCGAATACTTTCTCCTTCCTCGGTTAATAATATGTCGAACACTTTCTCGTCTTTTCAACTAACCAATTACTAAACCAATTTCATTTCAAATTCAACTCAATCTTTTAACTTCTATTTCATAACTCATATGAAATTATCATCATCTATACTCTTGTCTATTAATTAACAACAAACACTATTATCCAATTAGTTTCCTCGTTCGATTTTTTCTATCGACGATTAAGCTCGTCTCTTCGTCTCTTATGAAAAATTCAATATTCTTAGAATTCATTCAAACTTTCCGATTATCATCATTAACTACTAAGATTAACTAGTATGAAATCCATAAGTTCATATCATAGTCCATACTTAATTTATCGATGATTCTTTGTCTCTTACGATTTCATTTTTATTTTTAGAAAAATCTAACTTAAATCTATGTTGAACCTTATGCTTACTACATCTCAATTATATCAACACATCATCCAAATCACAACAATTTCTCATTCAACTACCCACTTCTTCCTCTCTTACAACTTTGTTCATATTTTTAGAAAATTCCCAATCAATTCACAAGTTCATCATTCATCCTATGCAAACATATTCTACCAATCACACATCTAATATCCAAGCTCAAACCTCTCTTACTTATCTTCAAAATTTTCGAAAATTACCCTATAATTTCTAACACGATTTCTACTTGATTTCTATCCATAGAAATTTAATCATAAGCATAAATAATCAAGAAATAAACTTAAAACATCATCCTACATCTTCATTAAATTTCGGTTATTACAAAAGAATAAGGGGGGATGATTTTCACTTGATTCTAACCATGAAAATCTATTCCTAAGCATACATAATCAAGTTTTAAACTTAGAACATCATCTTCTTCCTCTCTTATAAATTTTCGAAAATTTCAAAGTTAAAGGAATGGAATTTTTGTTCGGATAGAAGTGAAGAGGAGGCTCTCACCTTTCCAAATATGAACTCGGATTTGAAATCGATCGGTAGATGAAAAAGTTATGGAACTTGAATGCTTGAAGAACTTGATGAACTTGATGGAGATGAAGAACAAGAGAGAGAAGAGAGAGTAATTGGGTGGGGAGGGGGGGGGGGGTGGTTTTGGTTTAGGATTTTGGAGAGAGAGTGTGATGATTAATAGGTGATATTAAGTTAAGTAAGTGAAAAGGATGACAAGGGGGCTATAGGTGGCGGTTGGATGTGGATTTTAATTCAAAATTATCTCGATTACGGGTCTAATACGGCGTATAGAAATCGATTAATTATTTTCTTAGACGGTTACGTTTCCGGCTAAAATTAATTCTACCATTAGATTGGAAATAATTTACTTAGTCGGAAAGCATAATTCGATTTCCGAAATTCAAAGAAAAGTCGGGACATGACAGTCCAAATTTCGCCCGGAAAAATAAATAAAACTGATTTTTACCAGAAGACTCGTATCGCAAAATAAGTGAATGTAAAGTCAGACGGTTTTTCGATCTGAGTTCTCGAACGAAAATTCTATCGGATGTGAAAATCCTAATACAGTAGTTGGTCGAATGACTTCTGGATTTTATTTTCAGAAACGGATTTCACCTTTAGCCTTAAAACTGAAATTCCTTAACTTAGGAGTGCAAAGCCTTAATTAATTATCAAATTTTTGATTTTAGTGACGGAAGAAATATCCGGGATACTACAGAAGTCGTAATAAATGAGAAATAGAAGACGAGATAGAATTAAAGAAATAGAGTTATAAAACGAGTATGAAATTTGAGTCGAGAAATTGAGAATTAAGTCGTTTGAATAAACGAAAAATAACGAGAATAATAAATAATAATTATAGAGTCGAGTATTAGTAATCAACGAGAAGCTTTAAACCGAGTATGAACTTAATTATCCGAATGATATTTAATTAATCGAGAAGTTTGAAGTTTAAAAATAAGTTAGAGCAAAATAACTAAAATAAGAATTTCTTCATTAAATAAAATATGAGAATAATAAGTTGAGTCGAGCTTAGAAAATAAATAAAGAGATAAGTTGAGTAAGAGAAACTATTAGATTAAGAGTCAAGTAAGAATTAATTGAGCGAATTAAAGTAATTAATCAAGAAACGTTATAAAAAGGAGAATAAGAGTTAATAAGAGTTATTTTGAGAAACGAATTTATAAATGATAATTGTTTGAGTAATTGTTTATATTATGACGAGTGATGATTACTTCGTGATAATCGAGTTTAGTTTGCAAATCGTTTAAATTAAAAAGGAGTCGAGGAAATTGTCGAGTTTTTAATGTTAAATGAAAAATAAAAGTTATCGAGTAATAGTTTAAGAATCGAGTTTTTAAGACGAAGATAAGAGTCGAGCCATAAATAGAAAATGAATTTTTATTTCAATAAGAGTTTAATTAAAAGAAAAAAAGAAATAGTAATAGAAGCATAAGTAGTAGTACGTATGTGAATACGTATAAGTAATTGAGAAAAGACGACGTCTTTGAAAATAGCGTCGTATATTGAGTTAATAAATATTAAATGATTATTTGAGCTTTAATCTAATAAAACTTTTATTAGTTGAATTAATGTCTTTTCCAAAACTAGAGTCGAGTAATAACGCGTAATTGTTAATGTGACTTGAAGTGTGAATCGAGTTTGAGATAATACGTTTGTTTAAATTCCAATTTAAATTATGATGATTGATTGAAATTCTATGTTGAATTAAATTCATTTGAGTAGACTTATGTGATTAAACATATTGAATATGTTTAATTGAATCTACATGCTTGAGTAAAATATTTATGCTTTGATTATAATGAAATGATTGTTCAAATTGTTGAGAATGCGTGCTCATGACATGAATGATGTTTGTATAATCGAGTATTTAATTGGGAATGTGAGTAAGGATTCGAGTATTGAAGTTTAGAAAATTAACGCTTCTTTAATTCACAGAAATGCTAAGTATTAGCAAGCAGTAATAACGATTTAGAAATAAGAGTACGAGATGCAGCAATTAGTAACCGAGTAGAGTGAGAACCGAGGACGAGAAAGTCGAGAATCGAGATTGTCTTAGAAAAGATAAAAATAGAGAGAGACGAGTCAAGTAGAAGTCCTTCAGTCGAAACAAATGTCTACTTTACGTCTTAAGCCTCGTGTCTTACTTTATTTATCGATGTCAAAATATAAAGGACCGAGCGGGACGGAGAAGTAGCAAGGACAAAGAAAGAGTAAGCCACCTAGCTAATCGTCGGAAGTCAGGTGGGCTTTTCTAAAACCAAAACTCCGATGAATGCTATCGTTATTTGGTTATTGAATATTATTATTATGATGTGAGTTTTAAATTCAATTGACTTGCCGATTTTATGATGTTTGGTATGTTTTATCATCTGCTTGAATAAGATACTGTTGTCCTGTGAAAGGCAGGAAACCCACGTGTGGTATATGAATTGTTTAATGGTGACTGTGAGCCTTGCTTCGGTTGGGCCGGTCACAGTGATTGAGAATGAGGCCTACTTCTCGACACGGATGGATGGATGATGTGGTAGATGATACATACTGTTTGATGTATATATAATTGTTTTGACTGCGCAGTCTATTCGAAAAGAAAATGATTTTGCATTCACAAGTAAAACTGTTTTCATTGCATAAATACTTGTGATGCTACGGCAAGGCAAGATTCCACTGATATAGCTCTAAGAGCAAAAGTTTTTGGCATGTGTTCACTGAGTACGAAGTACTCAGCCCTGCATGTATTTCTAAACGTGCAGGTTAGCGGGATGCGGATAGAAACGACAGCTTGGTGGTGTGGTTTGATATGTTTTGTTGATCGAGTCGAAAGTTAGACTCGCAATTGCATGTCTTCATACATGTAGTTGTTGTGTTTGAGTCGAGGATTCCGCTGCAATACTATGATTATTATTATTGAAATCTTTTGGATATTATACTCTGATACATGTTCTAATTCCGAGCGATGTGCTCGATACTAAATTTTGTTTTTGATGAATCTCGTTTCTTGTTAACTTGAAATACTTGTTCCCATTCGAACTTGATGTGTAAATTATTCGTTATCGTTGTTTGATTTGATATATCCTTGAAAGCATGTCTTGAATGTTACCGCTTTCCGTTGATATTCCCTTGTTTCCCCGAGCATGTTTCCCTTATTTGAGTTGAGTGATGGATGGTTTAGTAGTGTAGTGTTCTATCGTCGCACCTCGGGAGTCGGGGTGTGACAGGTATGCTTTATTTTCCTAAAGCTTTTTAAGTTTAAAGTGATGATCGAACTATTAAATTTTGAGTCAATGAGTTATTGAATTTGAGATTCTGAATTTTTGAGTATTCAAGTTATGAAGTTATTTATTATTTGCGCTCATCTAGAGATAAAAGCTTATTAAGTTGATTGAATAACTAGTTTGCTCTAGAATGTCTTCCCTAATGCATTTTTATGGAAAATCGAAAAGGATGAAACGTTTGTGCAAGAGGTTACGTGAAATGGAATTGCTCGATACCTTGAACAATAGTACCCCTATGGAAAGCAAAAATGAGTATGTGGCGGTTGGAAATTCTAGCATGTTTGATTAATTGTTTAAGTGTGCTTAATTCGTCTAAATTACGTATAGGATGGACGACCAAGAGTGGATGCAGGAATACCTGCACGTGAGAAAAATGCACCGCGAGTCTATTGCGGAATTCCTAGCGAGATACCACAAAATTTGGGAGAAGGTCCAGTATATAGACGTCGGACCGGTGGATGGAATGATCCATCTCATTCAGGCTTTGCCTCGAGAGTGGCGAGATTGGGCAGCGTCCCTTGTTCATCGATTCTTAGGATACCGACATCTTGATGGCACTCTTTACGGTGATGTCAATGCGTTCATCTCCATAATCTCCGGACAGTACATGCAATACGGTGAACCTCCTCTTGAGCCTTACGATGACGACCTCCCTGCCATGCCAAATGGTATTGTTCGTAGTCCCCCTTCTATTCTCCAAGATGGCCCAGTTCCTCCCCGTGACCCTACACCTCCTCGAGTTGATCCGGAACCCCGAACAGCGTATCAAGACTATCCATATGTGAATGGTGTACTCCCTCTTCGAGCCCATGATCCTTTTTCCACATCCAGCTCGTCAGCTCTGCAGCCAAACGGTTATCATGATCCCAATGGAATCCTATCACCTTTGGATGGCCAGTTTGCCGAGTACATGCGCCGTAATCACACTCCCTCGCCGATTCAGCCCATAGCCGAGCCTTCTAGGCCAGCCCATACCGGTGACAGCAACAACGACGAGTACGACGAGGAGCAATAGCCGAAGCGACCGTGGGCAGTGGTTATCTCCAAGCCCTGCCAAACGATTACTTTTCAACTCCATATACGTTTGCCCCTACTCCTGTCATGACAGTCGATGAAGGATATGAATCCCAGTTTGGCGCCCTTGCCGATGTAGCGTCATACCTTCGTCGTAGCGAAGATTGCCCCTTGAGACCCCCGTGGGTTGAGCATGAATTGGAGCAAACCAACTATATCCTCCAGGACTATGAGGAAGAAGTGAGGGTAGCCGAGTTAGTGCAGTTTAACGTCAACAATGACGGCATCGAGGCAGAGGAGCCAGAGGAGGAAGAAGATCCCGAAGAGAATCGTGAAGAGGAGGAGAACCCAGAAGATGGAAATGCCGAGAAAGAGCACTATGATGATCGTGGTCCGAGTGAGGATGATTCTAACGTCTAGAATCAGTTCAAGCAAGCTGTGGAAATCCGAGAAGTGTTTATCGTTTATGTTTGAGAGTCGAACTCTATTTAATTTTCAGCAGTGATGTAATTATTCGTGGCATGATGTTTGGGTTAGATAGTAAGATCGAACGTGAAGAGATAGTTCGTGTAGTTCGACTAGTGTGCTAGTTTATCGAGTAGACGTGAGGGAAAATTTTTCTGTGTAAATACTTTAATCCCTATCGTGTATTAAATCCTTAGAAGAGGCCACTATCGAGTGATATGAAAAGATGAGTCGTTAGGCCATTAAAATCAACTTTGAGTCTCTTAAGAAATTAAATTACCCGAGTATGGAAGATTTCGGATTAATGATTAAAATGAGGATGATTAACGAGATAAGAGTTAAGTAAATGGAATAAGCTATTCTTTAGCAATATAAGATAAAAACTATCGAGTGAAGAATAATGAAACGGAAAACGAGTTAGTCAGACAGCTTGATCTTGAGTTATGAAAATTTAGAAAATGAGTTATACATGAATTGAAATTCATATTATATGAGTTCATGAATGGTTTTTGAGTGTTGAGGAAAATTTATCTTGAATATATGTGAATCTATGATGTGATGTGTTGGGAAATTTATTAGTAAGAGTTTTGATGAATTCCAAAACCAACTGACCCCAACCGAGTAGACGTTGCCAGAACCTATTGTTAGTAGTTAGGCTCGCTGTTTGAGCATTGTCAAGATTTTATCTTTACAGGTCTCCAGCTGAAGATGACAACAAGGCATCACTCGGACAGAACATTAGTTGTAAGAAAGACAACTGAGCGTTCACTTCTTCATAATGCAAAAAGGGGGAAGTCACATTCAAGAGATAGAACATCAGTTGTAAGGAAAACAACTGAGCGTTCATCAGATGAGAAGCAGTAAAGGGGAAGAGAACATGAGATGAAAGAAAGCCATCTGAGCGTTCGAACCCAACTGACCAGATACAAGGAAGACAACTGAGTGTTCAGTTTCAGAACATCAGTTGTAGAACTCAACCAAGAAGATCAACAGCTTGAAGACGAAGTCAGCTGAGAGTTCAACTGTTAGTTGTCAGATAGAACATCGGCTGAAGAACAAGCTAGCTGAAGATCGAAAGTCTTAACCGACCACTCCTTGTTGAAAGTCTGTTGTTAAGATTTAAATTTCAAAAAGGAAGTCACGTGAGGGTTTGACCGTTCAGTCACTACCCCATTTGACCCAACACAAGGCTATCTCAGATGGAAAGCAGAAGAGCACAGATGCCATATCGGGAAAGTCTGCAGAAATCAGAGACAAGCCATCGCTTTCAAAGAACAGAGATCAACAGCTCCTCCAACGGCTAGTTGATACTCTCCGCCTATAAATAGAGGCCTTCATTCATTCGAAGAAGATACAAGACACACACGCGAGAAGAAACCAGAGAGCAAAAGAAAGAGCAATATTCTTCACGAGCTGAACTGAAGTTAATCTCTTAGAACATCACTTGTTGAGAGTTCTAGAGTTAGTTAGTTTTGTGTCTTTAGATCGAACCTTGAGAACATCACTTAGTGAGAGTTCATAGAGAGTTAGATCATAGCTCACATCCCGTTCGAGCTTTTAGTTGGAAACACATTTTTCTTTCACCTGAAAAGGTTTAGGATCCTTCTCTTCCTGCAACTGAGTAGTTAGGTCGTTTAGTACCGGTAAACTAAATTGTAAGGTTGATAAGTACCCGCAAACTTATCCATAACGGTTGCTCAGCCCGCGTAAGCTGAGTGGTTTGTCCAGAAGAACTTGGAAAGAGTTGTGTGGACTTACAACTCCCCGTGGACGTAGGAGGGTTATCTCCGAACCACGTTAAATCTCTGTGTGCTAGTGTTTTTCTTTATTCAGTTATTTCTTGCATTCTTATCTGTCTGACTAACCAGCATACAAACCTCATTTGCACATTCTCAACTGTTTTGGTTTTTGACCAACCGAGCATAAAAGCGTGAGTTGTTTTACGAGTTTAATTTCCACCACATTCCGCACAGCCTCACTCTTCCAGCTGAGGTTGCTTACTCAGCTGTGAGATTCCAACTGAGTCTTTTTACTCGGTTGAAGTATTTTTCAGGGTTAAGTTTTAAAATCCTAACTGGTGTATTCCCCCCCATACACCAGTAACTCGTTTCGGGACCATCAAGTGGTTTCAGAGCAGTGGTTCAAAAGACTACTGACTCTGTTTCACAAGGTGTGAATTCGAGAAAGTTTCTTCAGTGGTCGACTGAACAGATCTTTTTCACGCTAGTGCATATTTGCTTGCATATTTGCTCTGTTGTTGTGTACAGATGGACGTCAAGGATAAGATCGTGGTAATATTCTCGGTTGTAAATTATACATCCTGGAGGACACGGATGAAGAAGATCTTACTGTCGAAGCATCATAGGATGCAACAAGTTCTTTCTTCCGGACCGATCATCATCAAAGAAAGAATAGTTCGCACTCCTACAAATCCCAACGATGGGGATACAGTTGTGGAGTTTGTGGAGAAGCAGCCGGAAGACTACACTCCAGAGGAACCCAAGGTGAGCCAGTTAGACATCTGGGCTCAGAGCACAATAATGTCCACAGTTGGACAAGATTATCTGCAAAAGAGTGTGAGACTGCAAAAGAGATGTGGGACATCCTGGCATCGCTGAGTGAAGGAAGTGATGAGACGAAGGAGAACAAATTCTCACATGCATGCCAAGACTTCGACAATTTTTGTCTGAAGACAGATGAAACAATTGATCAGCTAGAGCTCCGGTTTATGGACATCCTCAGAAGAATCCAGTCCATCCGAAGAGGAAAATACACACTAAGAGAAATCAATCTCAAAGTGTTACAAGCTCTACCGGCTGAGTGGGATACTTTCACCAATATCCATGAGAGCCGAGCTGACCTTGGTGAAATGGGAATTGAAAGATTGTTCTCAATCTTAAAGGAAAATGAGTATAAGGTGAACCGAAGAAGATCTCAGTCCTCGGTTCAGACGAGTCGACTTGAGGATGTTGGTTCAGCCTCAAAGTCAGTTGCTCTCCGAGCTGACTACTCAAAATCGAGAACATCGAGGCCAACCAGATCGGCTGACACGACTGCAAAGGAGCCAAGCAGAGAGGAACTACAACAGAACATTGCAGCCCTGTCAAAGAAACTAGCCGACATGGACACTCGGTTCGGGAAATACAAATGATTCTACAAATCAAACCGAACTCGAGACAGTTCAAAGCCTGTCACCAACGGTTGCTTTGAATGCGGGAAGGAAGGTCATTTCAAGGCTGACTGCCCAGATCTATCGAAGAAAGAGAGAGATGCGTTAAGGGCCAAACAAGCTGGAAAGAACAAGGCCATGGTTGCAGAAGAAGCAGCTGACGACATGGACATCTTCACTGACACTGAAGATGAGGATGAGCTAACTTCCACCAACAACGCTACCGGTCAGGATCAATGCCTCATGGCTCTTGGAATTGACCAGGATGATACTGAGGTACACTCTAATCCTGCTAATTTAATTTCTTCAAATATTTCTAACATGCAGGAATCACTGGACGATGAGTTGGAACCCTCCTGGAGTGATTTTCAAGAACTCAGTGAGGAACTGCATCACCAATCGGTTGAGTTTAAGAGTCTTCAAGCTCAGTTAGCCAAACTTGAAGATTCCTTAACCGAAAAGGACGATCTGATCAAGAGCCAAACCGAGGAGATTGAGAATCTTAAGAGTCAACTGAACGAGGCTAAGGCTCCAACTGATAAAGAGTTGACAAAGCAGATCAAGGAACAAGAAGATCAGTTGAAAAATCAAGAGGCTCAGATCGAGCAGCTGATAAAGAAGTCAGATGGACAAACCGAGCAGATAACTGTCCTCCTCAAGGAGTTGCAAACTGAGAAGGACAATGTAATCAAGTTGTATCAGTCATCCAAGATCATAGAGAATCTTATTAGTTACAGCAGACAGATGGATGACGTGTCAGGACTCGGTTATGATGTGATTAAAGATAGTGGAATTCCTCCAGCAACCTTCATCAAAGCTGTCAAGGTTAAAGCTGATGAACCGAACACAGTGGAACTTGAGTCCACACAAAATATTTCAACCTCCGTTTCTCAGCAAGCTCAACCGACCAATACAACCACAACTGAGAAGGGAAAAGGAACAGTAGATGAAGGACGGAATGTTCCATTGGTTGGGACATCAATCGAGGGGGAATGTTCCAAAAGTCAGAAGAGGAATCAGAGGCGTCGAAGACATAATCGCAACCGAACTCAGAATCAGAACCGACCTCTGCATCAACCTCAGAGTCAACAACAGAAAGAATGGAACCGACCGCAGAACCGACAAGGGTTCAATCATCTGAATCAACAGCGGTTCCATCCGCAGTTCAACCAAAGGTTCCAACCGAGTCAACCGATAAGGAACAGGTCGAATAGTTGGAGATACTCATGCCACAACATGAATCATCAACAGGGCATGAACACCTATCAACAACACTCAAGAAGTTGGAATCAGAATCAGCCACAAAGATTGCAACATGGCGTCTGATCATTCAGACAAATCAAACAGGATAAAAATCGCCATCAAAACAAGGGGAAAGCTTCACCTCCTAAAGCTCAACATGGGAGAAATCCAACTCCTCCCAAGAAACAGAACATCACTACTAACAACAAGTCTAAGGATAACCGAGGTGTTGTTATAGTTGATGATCAAGGAAAAGTGATCTGGAATGATAAATCCATCCGAGTATACAGGGAAAAGTGACGCACAGTTCCAGGGGGAACTGGTTCTAACCCTCCAGGACACAACTGAAATTGGGGACCTATGCGAGTTTCTCTTTGCAGGTACAGGAGAAACAGCTGAGGAAGTAGAAAGCGTCTGCAACAATATGGGTAATGGACAGTGGATGCTCGAAACACATGACGAATCTGAAGGATTTGCTTGGAAGTTTCGTGGAGAAAGAAGGTCCATCAGTTACTTTTGGTGATAACTCAAAAGGTTACACCAGAGGTTACGGTACCCTTGAAACCAATAATGTTTCAATTTCTAATATTTCTTATGTTGATGGATTGAAGCATAACTTGCTCTCCATCAGCCAATTCTGTGATAATGGTTTCTCTATCAAGTTTGATGCACAGGGTTGCAGGGTTAAAGATGTCGGATCAAAGCAGGTGACATTGTTGGGAAATCGATCACCAACAGGGAATGTATACTACGCTGATTGGAACAGCAGCCTCCCTGACACCTGCCTGTTATCAAAGAGCAGTTCTGATGTGAGCTGGCTGTGGCACAAAAGGCTCAACCATCTGAACTTCAAGACGATGAACCGACTCGCCAGACAAGAACATGCAAGAGGCATACCTAACCGAGTGTTTTCAACAACACACATCTGCAGTGCATGCCAGCTGGAAAAGCTTGCTAGATCCTCCTTTCGGTTGAAGTCAACTCCCTCAACCGACCGAGTGTTATAGCTGATCCATATGGATCTCTTCGGGCCAGTTACACCAAAGAGCATGAACGGGAACGAGTATACCCTGGTTGTAACTGATGACTACTTAAGATATACGTGGACCATCTTCATGTGCCACAAGAGTGAAACCCGAGATGAGCTGACCAAGCTGATGGATCGGATATAGAACCAACAAGAGATGAAGATCATGTCTATCCGATCAGATCGTGGAATGGAGTTTCTAAATGAAACCATCATCGAGTATTGCGAGATGATTGGAATTACCCATCAGACATTAGCCGCGTGTACTCCGCAACAGAATGGAGTAGTTGAGCGAAGGAACAGAACGCTGAAGGATGCAGCCACATCCATGTTAGCCAGCTCAGCTCTGCCAAAGAGATTTTGGGCTGAAGCGGTTAACACTGCATGCTACACTCAGAACCGGTCTCTTCTAACCAAGCAGTTGGGAAAGACACCATATGAGCTATGGAGACGCAGAAAGCCAGATATTTCTTATTTACGCATTTTTGGTTCTAAGTGTTATATTCACAACAATGGGAAGACTCAGTTGAAAACTTTTGATGCCAAAGCTTCGAATGGCATATTTCTTGGATATGCTGCTCGGATCAAGGCATATAGAGTTTTCAACAACAGCTCTCGTGTTGTGGAAATAACACCTCATGTTAGTTTTGATGAATCTACTTTTGAGTACATGGAACAGGTCAAAGATTAACATGCAGATATACAAGCTCCACCTGTTCTCACCAGATCGCAAGCTCTAAGGGAAAAGAACCTAGCTGAACCACTAGTTTGGGCAACTGAGGAAGAGGATCCATACTCCTCTGAAGATGAATGCGAAGACCCCAGCTCATCCCAAGGGGGAACTTCAGCTGATGCTCCTCCAACTGCATCAGCATCCAAAGCCCAACCGAGTCCAGTTCAAACTAATGTCAATATTGAGGATCCAGACTCAACAGCTGATCATTCACCAGCTCTGAAGACTCCAACTCAGATTACGAAACAGCCACAGCTGGAAGAAGAAGGAAGACGCAACCGAAGATGGTATGAAGTTCATTCCACTGACAACATCATCATCGATCCAACCGAGGGTGTGCATTCAAGGAGCCGAGTTGCAAATCCAGAATCAACCGAAGAAAATTCCAATACTTATGCCCAATATGCTAAGGAGTTGGTAGTTCTAGAGGAATTCGAGCAAGCTGGAGATGTTGCCATGATTTCTTGCTTTGTAGCTGATGTACCAGAACCGAAGAATGTTGGGGAAGCTCTCAACTGTGTCCACTGGACAACAGCCATGCAAGAAGAATTGAATGAGTTTCTACGCAACTGTGTATGGGAGTTGGTAGAAAGACCAAATGGTGTCAAGGTGATTGGATTGAAGTGGATTTTCAAAAACAAGAGAGATACCATTGGATTCATTGTGAGGAATAAAGCAAGGTTGGTAGCTCAAGGATACTGCCAACAAGAAGAAATCGACTTTGAAGACTCTTTGCGCCAGTTGCAAGGCTGGAAGCCATCCGAATCTTTTTAGCTTATGCCGCACATCGCAAGTTCAAAGTGTATCAGATGGATGTGAAGTGTGCATTCCTCAACGGAGATATCAAGGAAGATGTGTATGTTGAACAACCTCCTGGTTTTGAGACTGGAGATGGAAGAGTGTACAAGTTGAAGAAAGCTATCTATGGACTAAAGCAAGCGCCAAGGGCCTGGTATGACACTCTTTGTGGTTTTCTTCTGAACTCGGGATTCAAACGAGGATCAGTTGACAAAACCCTGTTCACCATCAAAGTTGGAGATGATATACTTGTAGTGCAAATCTACGTGGATGACATCATATTCGGTTCCAAGTCAGAGGAGCTGTGCAAAAAGTTTTCAGATCTCATGAAGGAGAAGTTCAAGATGTCAATGATGGGCGAGATGAATTATTTCCTTGGATTACTAGTGAAGCAGTCACCAGAAGGGATTTTCATCAATCAGTCCAAGTATACAAAGGAGCTCATCACCAAGTTCAGATTGCAGACAAGTAAGACAACAAGGATCCCAATGAATACTAACTGGAAGATTGAACCTAGATCTGAAGGAAAGCTCGTGGATGCCAGCAAGTATAGAGGGATCATCGGTTCTCTACTATATCTAACTGCCAGCCGGCCCGACATATCATACGCAGTTGGAGTGTGTGCTCGATTCCAAGTTCAACCAAGAGAAGCACACATGTTGGCAGCAAAGAACATCATCAAGTATCTGAAGGGAACTGTTAATGTTGGATTGTGGTATCCAACTGACGACAATATGCAACTGACCGGATACTCAGATGCGGACCTAGCCGGAGATCGGTTGGACAGGAAGTCTACTTCTGGACACTGTCAGTTCATGGGAAGCAAGCTGGTTTCATGGTTCTCCAAGAAACAAGCATGTGTTGCTACTTCTACAACCGAATCAGAATATATGGCTGCTGGAAGCTGTTGCATGCAAGTGTTGTGGCTGAAGCAACAGCTGAGAGATTATGAAGTTGCAACTGGACAGGTTCCCATTCATTGTGATAGCTCGAGTGCCATAGCTATCTCTCTGAATCCTGTTCACCATTCTTGGACAAAGCATATCGACATCCGTCATCATTTCATCCGAGATCATATTGAGAAGAAGGATGTGTCCATGGAGAAGATCCCAACTGAGATTCAGAGGGCTGACATCTTCACTAAACCTCTAGCCGAAGCGCGGTTCAAAATGCTATGTGATTTACTTGGATTGTTAGATCCACCTGATAAGGAACCAGCTGAGGTAAAGAGACAGACATCTATCTAAGGGGGAAGCTCAGATAAAGGGGGAATGTCTGATACGGATTGCAAACTGAAGACATCAGACATCAGCTGAACAGACGAACTCGAGTCAGCTGATGGTATGCGGCAACTGAGGAACTCAACTGAGGTATACAGCTGATCTCGACATCAGCTGGCAGGTAACATTTATGACTGAAGGTGTTATGTCCTTAAATGAGAATGTTTGAAATAAATTCAAACATTCCTGAGCTAGTCAGTTACATTAAAATAGCCATCATGCCACATTAAATGTAAAGTACGGCTAAACATCCATAGCCTACTTTATAGTGCGACTGGGCTGACATGAAACTGTACACCTTCTCACGCGCTGGTTGGAACTCGGATCAAAACGTCAAGTCAAAGTTAGTCAACAGTCGCGTAATCTCAGCCGTTGATGGATTCGCGCCATTTAACCCCAGCCATCGATCTCATCCGAGTCAAAGACCTATATAAGGTGAAAAATCAGGAAGATATCTCCTACTTTCCTCATTTGTGCTTATCAATTATATCTATTCATCGTCTTCCAGTTTTTGCCTAACCCGTTTCTGCATAAAGATCTTCTTTCCTTTCCTATATATATTCTCATTGCAGTGATCTTAAATGGCCCCAAAAACTAAGAAGATGGCTTCATCCGGACCTTCCTTCGTCCCCACTACTTATGAAGAATCATTCAATATGTTGGTATCGAAGATACACTTCGAGCAGATCCTCTCCGACGAGGATCTGGAGTCGCCGGTCCTAGCCCCGCTCGCCAACACTCTCCGTGAGAACGGACTCCTGGAATGGGCCAAGCTCTGCCCCTCCCACTTGCTCAGATGCCAAGTCGGAGAATTCTACGTCAATCTTGTTCGCCCCATTGACAGCTCAGAGGGAGTTTCTACGGAGGTGTCCTGCCGACAAAGAGATATTCCGGCAAGGACGATACGTCGTGTCTCCTTCCCCATCGACGTGTCCGATGTCCTCCAGTACATCATACCAATCAACCACACCGCCACCGAGTTCCTGGAGAATATTACCGACGAACAGGCGGATGAATTTCTTCAGGATGCTCTGATCGAGCTGGAGCGGTTGAGGAGCAACATGCAACGGACAAAGCTGAAGTCGGAACACCGCCTGCTGTTCGACGTCGTGTCGAAGGTAGTGTTCGGATATAGTGGCGCATTCGGCGACATCAGCCGACCCAAACTGAAGCAGCTGGTGGCCCTGGAGCATCAACACCAAATCAACCGGTTCCAATATTTCTTGAACCAGTTGATGGTGGAAAAGTCGAAGATCTCCGAGACTACAACCGAGTCTGGAGAGAAGCTGCTGAGTGTGAAGGGCACACTCAACTTCGGCTGCAAGATTTCCGCCCTCATCCTCCTCGCAACAAAGGACCGCAACATGGTCTGGGCTGACTGCGAGGAGACGCCGCTGAAGAAGCTGTTGCTGTTCCCGATAGCCAAGAAAGCACAGGAGGTGCTGAGGAGTGTCTACACTCCTAAGGACAAGAGGGAGTCGGGAAAGCTAGCTGAGTCAACAGCTGAGGGGGAACAAGCCGCTGCTCTCCCCGCCAAATCCAAAGCTTCACGTCGCCGAGCTGACGCTGAAAAGGAGTCGGCTGACGAACCTACCCAGAAAAAGTTAAGGGTAAGGTTCAAGAAGTCCACCAAGAAGGCAGCTGAGGTGCCAGCTGATGAGCCAACTGATATTCCAGCTGATGAGTCAGCTGATGAGCCAGTTGAGGTTCCAGCTGAGGAGCCAGCTCCAGCCGAGGAGGGAGCGCAGGTTGAGTCGACACCTGCTGAGGAGCGTTCCGAATCCAGCCGCTCAGCTGAGGCCGCATCATTCGAGATCGTACCTCGAGCCCCCGGAGCTAATGAGGTTGAGGGGATGGAGACGTCGGATGCATCATCCTCATCTGAGGACCTCGAAGATGTTACCACCTCCCCCACGGCAGGAGAGAATGCCGTACCGCCCCCAGACCTCTTGCTCTTTCTACCCAAACCGAGCCAGAAATTCCGAGCACTCTGCTCGATGCCAACATCGTGACCGCTCCTTCGGCCGATGTTGAGGAAACAATTGAACCCTCTTCCCCAACTGAATCCCAAATTCCGAGCTCTCAGCTCGATGCCGATGTTGTGACCGACTCCTTGGCCAACATCGATGAACCTCTTGAACCAAAACCATACAATCTCACCCCCTCCCCAATCAACGAAGCGGAGGACCTGCAGGCAGTTGCTGAGGAGCACGAAGGCAGGGTGGCCTACTGCTTTCTAAAGCTGTTAGGTCTGTTCCCTGCGGCTCGCGACATGCCTATCTTCGCCACTCTGGAAACCGAGCTTCTGTACCAGTTCCAACTGATCTTTAGCCACTGGTATGTCAAGGATGACACGATCAGAGTGCAGAGCTGGGACAGGCTGAAGTCTGATGAGTCCTGCATCCGAGCCTACTTCAACTATTCCAACTTGGAGGTGGCGTACAACAACCGGATCGCGCTGCTCACTCGACGGATGGACCAGAGTCTGGCTGAAGGGATGGACACAAGGGAGGCAGCTGGAAAGGAGTGTGTTGACTTCCTTGACAGCATGTTGGCAAAATCAGCTGACTTCCTTGAGGATGTCGATGCAGCAGCCGCCGCCGCAAAGGAAGAGGAGGAAGCCCTGAAGCTGTACCTGGCAAACAAACAAGCTATGGTCACAGTTGAGCCTCTAGCTCAGTCCGCTCAAGCCCTTCCAGCTGCTCAGCTCGCTCCTTCAACTGAACAAATCTGCGAGCTGGTAGCTGAGAGGGTCAACCAATTAAGGACCGAGCTGCTCGTCAACCTCCAGCACCAACAAGATGACCAGCTGAGGGAGTTGGCAGCACAAGAGGCGAAGTACCAACAACTGGTGGAGGAGAATGCCGAACTGAAGACGAAGCTGAATGATTTCTCCTCCTCCACCAGTCAGGACATGTCGGAGCTGAAGTCCACTCTGTTGGGCTTGAAGTCGGAAGTGAATGTCTTCAAGTCATTGGCTGACTCAAATCTGGCCAAGTCCCAATAGATGCAGGATGCTGAATGGGAGTCCCGTTTCGAGTCGCGTTGGGCTGAGTTCGTTGCCTTTCAGACAGATGTCAACGACAACCTCTCTGTCTTGAAGAAGGCAGAACAAGAGCGCCAGGACTCCGAACTGGCAAAGAAGATAGAGCTGGAGTGTGCGGTCGATGAACTCTTTAACCGTGTTCAATCCACCGAGGCCAAACTCAACTCTCTGGACGGTTCAGTAGCAAGCCTTGTTGCTGATGCCAAAAAGGGGGAAGAGAAGGAGACGGAGGGTGAAGCACAGGAAGAAGAAGAGACCCAAGAAGAAGGAGTGCCAGCTGCTTAACCATCCAAATCTCAGCTGAGGAGGAGGAAGTCTGCTGCTGCCAAGTCAACCGAAGTCGGTGGAGCCGAAATGACTAAAGACTTGGAGCAGGCAGAGAAGATTGGAGTTTCCTATAGCTCCATAGCCGAGATCGCAGCCGAGCTGGATACTGAACTCGATGGGATAACAACCGAAGAGTGCATAGCAGCGGCCAAGGCTATGGCTGTAGAGGAGAAGGATTACATGAACCCGAACTGGATCAAAAGGTTTGCCGCCAGCCAGGCGAGGAGGGTGAACCAGTTCGAGGTTGAGCTGAAGAAGGTGTCTCAGAACCTGGACCGCAACGTTGCCTCCCGTAGCTGATGCCGCATCAACAAAATCCAATCAAAGGCGGAAGCTCGGTTGAAGCAACAAAGGTTGCCTCCAAAGTCCAAGGTTGAGAGTCGGTTTAGGCATACCGACAAATGGATGCCGACCGAGTGGAATGAGGAGTGGGAGATGTTCAAGCAGGAGTTCGTGAACGACTTCTATTACAGGAAGGTTTACGCAACTGACGACCCAAGGAAAGCGTTCAAGGAGGCGCTGACCGAGTTGCACTCAGGTGACCCGGGCATGTTCAGTCAATTCAGGAGGGCCATGATTGAAGCCAACCTGGACTTGAACACTGTTCCAGTTCCCAAGAGGGTTACTTATCGGCCACCTCTTCTCCCGGATTCCAGCAACCCGAACCGCATGAAGATCGCATCTGAGGCGAGGTAGGTCTGCAAGGAGCATGGAGTGGATATTTCCAAGGAGTCACCTGCTAAGAGGGAAATTTTTGTAAGGATTTTTGGCAAGTATGGGCTACAGTTCTAGCTCAGTTAGTTTTCTAGCAATTGTTGTAATTTTTGGTTTTTGAGCCAATCTTTTGTAACAATCAGTTATAAGTCTTTTAAATACCATGTTATAACTGTGCTAACCCTTTGATGTTGTATCTTATAGACTGTCTAGAATTTCAGCTGAGATTTTAGATAAGTTAGTGAGGTTTAGATCAATAGTGGTTTAAAGTTGTAAGTGGTTTTGGAATCATCAACTGTGAGATTCCAACTGAGTCTTTTTACTCGGTTGAAGTATTTTTCAGGGTTAAGTTTTAAAATCCTAACTGGTGTATTCCCCCCCATACACCAGTAACTCGTTTCGGGACCATCATGATGATATTTGAGATTATTATTTTGATTGATCTGTTTGAGGAAGTAATTGTCTTGAGAAATTATTTATACATGATGATGCTAATATTTGTTCTCCTTAATGGTGATTCATTGTTTTGAGTTGAGAATTGAACTGTTTAAAATATATGAGAAATTGAGATGATTATTATATTTGCAATGATCATGAAATTAATTTCCTTCGATGCGTTTGATAAGTACCGATCGAGAATCATATTTTCCTTAAAAAGGGAATATTTTCGAAATCGATAAAGACTCCGAGTGAGATAATTCGTTCTTCTGAGATGATTAAAATTTTTTCTTTTGCATTTTCTTTAGAATGCCTCCAAGACGAAGAAATATTAAGAATGAGAGAAATAAAGAAGAGGGTCAGCGTGATCCTACCCCGCCCCCTCCAAATGAACGTCGTGTCGAAGAACTTTTTCTTCGCCAAAATCCCCCAACCTTCGATGGTAAAGGCAGTCCGGCAGAAGCCGAAGAGTGGATTCATTCCCTCGAGCAAATTTTTCGATTCCTTCTTTGCACCGATCGCGAACGTCTCGAGTGTATGACGTACCAACTGAAAGGAACTGCCGACTATTGGTGGGAAGCAAGACAAAGGACGTATACACCCGAAGAACGTGAGAATTTGACTTGGGATCAATTCAATGAAGCCTTGTAAGAGAAGTACATGCCTATGAGTTATCGTAAGCAGAAGGCGAACGAATTTGCCAATCTTAGGCAAGGAAAGAAATCTGTAGCTGAGTATGATCGAGAGTTTTGTGAGTTAGCTCGTTTTGCACCAGATAAGGTAGATACTGACGAGAAAATGTGCGAGTTGTTTCGAGCAGGATTGAGACAAGATATTCGAGTAGTTCTTGCCAGTCGGAGTGGTCTGACTTATGCCAGAGCCCTGAACAGAGCCCTAGGCATGGAGTTGGCTATGCAGCTTGAGAAAGGATCACATTCTTCAGTGAATCCTCAATTACAAAGCCAGACAACGACGACCGTAACTACCCATCAGTCTCAGTTCGGTCAGCATGGAAAGAGAAAAGGAAAATGGAGTGGTGGAGGCCACCCAAGCAAGAAACCATGGCCAGGGAAAAGCCAGCAACAATCTCAGCAATCCCAGAAAGCGAGAGCTCCGCAGGTTAATCGAAGCAATGTACCTGTAGGACCTCAAGGACTTCCCGCTTGTTCGAAATGTGGCAAAATGCATCAAGGCATTTGTAAGATTGGAAGTAATGTCTGTTATACTTGTGGACAACCTGGTCATTTCTCAAAAAGGTGCCCAAGTAAACAACAAGGAATGAGTGTCGGAAGGCCAAATCAGTTTCAGCCTTCGCAGATGAAAGCCGTTGAAGTAACTCGTCTGCACAAGTTTATTCAGCATCAGCGTAAACCGCAGCAGCCAAAGCAGCAACCTCCTCAGCATGAGTCCCCGCATTTTCAAAGAGCTTTTGCAATTGAGCAGGAACAGTCACCAAAAGATCAAGGAAATTTAGCAGGTATGGGAAAGCTTAATTGTATACCTATTATCGTTTTATTCGATACCGGTGCTTCACATTCATTTATATTTAGCGCTTGCATAGAGAACCTAGGTTTGAAAGTAGAAGAATCGAGCCAGGTGCTTAGTGTCGCAACCCCTTTAGGTAAATCTGCGTTAGTTTTGCGTGTTTGTTCGAACCTAGAATTCGAATTCGGAAACCGAAAGTTGTTAGCGAAATCCCTAAATTTGATTCAGATGTGGAACGTAGATATAATCCTAGGAATGGATTGGTTAACCAAGACTTCTGCGACGATTCGATGCGATCTAAGACAAATTTCATTTCAACCTCCGGGAGAAGAGCCGACCGTAGTTTTTGGAGTTGAGAAGAGAGTAAGAAAGAGCATACCAACAATTTCAGCTATGAAGGCTCAGAGGTTGATGAGGAAGAAAGATACAGAGGTGTATCTAGTTTACGTGAACAAAGATGAAAACCAAGAGTTGAGTGTCGATGACGTACCTATCGTGAGAGAATTTAAAGACGTATTTCCAGAAGTATAACCAGGATTGCCCCCTAATCGGCAATTGGAGTTTACGATTGATCTTGAACCAGGATCAGCCCCGATATCAAAAGCCCTGTATAGAATGGCCCCAAAGGAACTCTAAGAATTGAAGATTCAGTTGCAAGAATTATTAGATTTAGGTTTTATCCGACCAAGTGTTTCGCCTTGGGGAGCCCCAATTCTTTTTGTGAAAAAGAAAGATGGAAGTTTGAGGATGTGCATAGACTACCGAGAGCTTAACAAGATTACGCTTAAAAACAAGTATCTATTGCCAAGGATAGACGATTTGTTTGACCAGCTAAAAGGAGCCGGTGTTTTCTCCAAGATTGACCTAAGATCTGGATATCATAAACTGAAAATCAAGCAAGAAGATGTTCCAAAGACTGCTTTTAGAACGAGATATGGACATTACGAATTCATAGTAATGCCATTCGGTTTGACTAATGCTCTAGCAATGTTTATAGACCTGATGAATAGAGTTTTTCACGAATATTTGGATAAATTTGTGATTGTGTTCATAGACGACATTTTGGTGTATTCAAGGAACGAAGCGGAACATGAGAAGCATTTGCAAATTGTGTTGGAAAAGCTAAGATCCGAGAAGTTGTACGCCAAATTCAGCAAGTGTGAATTTTGGTTGAAGGAAGTAAATTTCTCAGGACACGTTGTTTCGTCCGAAGGAATTAAAGTTGATACGAAAAAGGTGAAAGCTGTGCAAGATTGGAAATCGCCGATGTCAGTTCATGAAATCCGTAGTTTCCTCGGTTTAGCAGGTTATTATCGGAGATTCATAGAAGGATTTTCCAAGATCGCGAAGCCGATGACGGGTTTGTTGAAGAAAGAAATGAAGTTTGAGTGGACGGAGGAATGCGAGAGAAGTTTCCAAGAGCTTAAAACAAGATTAACTTCAGCTCCAGTGTTAGCCCTTCCTGAATTAGGAAAAGACTATACCATATTATACCGACGCGTCTGCACAAGGCCTTGGATGTGTGCTAATGCAAGATGGAAGAGTAATAGCATATGCTTCAAGACAACTTAAGCCTCATGAAGAGAAGTATCCAACTCATGATTTAGAGTTACCAGCCGTAGTGCATGCTTTGAAGATTTGGCGACATTATCTTTATGGAGCCAAATGTGAAATCTTTTCTGATCACAAAAGTTTGAAGTATTTCTTCGAGCAAACGGAGCTAAATATGAGACAAAGAAGATGGCTCGAGTTGGTGAAAGACTATGATTGCAAGATATCTTACCATTCCGGTAAAGCTAATGTTGTGGCCGACGCTTTGAGTCGAAAGAAGAAGGAAAAGAAGTCGGAGGAAACCGAATTAGGATTTTTGTTAAGTGATGAGGTGAGTTTGATTGAAGAATTTGGGAAAATGAGAATCGAAGTAACTGTACCTCCCACAACAGTAGAGAAAGTGATTGCTACTTTAGTAGTAATGCCAAATTCGAGGACTCGTATCATAGAAGGTCGAAGGAGAGACGAAGAATTGGAGAAGTTGAGAATGAAGAATAGGAGTGAAGGAGTTAAGGATTTTTCTGAGTCAAGAGATAATGTCTTAGTGTATCAAGGAAGGATTTGTGTGCCCAATGACAAAAATTTAAGTAATGAGATAATGAGTGAAGCTCATGAAACTCCGTACAAAGTCCATCCCGGCAGTACTAAGATGTACCAAGATTTGAAGCAACAGTTTTGGTGGGAAGGATTGAAGAAAGATGTGGCAATGTTTGTTGAAAGGTGTTTAGCCTGCCAACAAGTAAAGGCCCTACACCAAAGACCGTATGGACCCTTACAGCCACTACCAGTTCCAGAGTGGAAGTGGGATGGAATCACGATGGATTTCTGACAGGTCTGCCAAGATCGAGAAAAGGAAACACAGTTGTGTGGGTAATAGTAGATAGGTTGACGAAGTCCGCTCATTTCATACCTATTCCACATACCTATGGATCGGATAAGTTAGCTCAGATTTATGTTAAGGAAATCATAAGATTGCACGGAGTGCCGAGTACGATCACTTCGGATCGAGATTCGAAATTCACAGCCCATTTTTGGGAAAGTTTCCAGAAAGAGTTGGGAACACAGTTGCAGTTCAGCACTACCTATAATCCACAGATGGATGGACAATCCGAGCGAACAATTCAAATCCTCGAGACATGTTGAGAGCTGTTTTATTAGACAAAGGAGACGAGTGGGAGAAGATTTTACCTCTTATCGAGTTTGCGTATAATAATAGCTACCAGAATACGATTGGAATGGCCCCTTATGAAGCCCTTTACGGAAAAAAGTGTAGATCGCCGCTCTATTGGGACGAAGTAGGCGAGAGAAAAGTGATAGCGCCGGAAGCGATCGAAGAGATGATAGAATCTGTGCGTCAGATTCGCGAGAGGATTAAAGAAGCTCAGAGTCGACAGAAGTCGTATGTCGACAACTGAAGGTCCAAATTAGAATTCGAAATAGGGAATAAAGTCTTTTTAAAAGTATCCCCTTCGAGAGGAATACACCGTTTTGGTGTCAAAGGAAAGCTAAAGCCTCGTTTTATAGGACCGTTTGAAATCCTTGAGAGGATTGGAGCCGTATCATATAGATTAGCGTTACCGTCCAGTTTTGGGAATTCGCATAACGTTTTTCACGTGTCGCAATTGAGGAAGTATGTTTTTGATCCAAAGCACGTGATTCATCAAGAGGATGTGACTTTGAAGCCAGACTTAAGCTACGAAAAGAAACCCAAGAAAATTCTAGACCGTAAGGTCTAGCAGCTTAGAACGAAGTCGATTCCCTTAGTTAAAATTAAGTGGTGTCATCACGATTTTGAAGAAGCCACATGGGAACTTGAAGAAAAGATGAGAGAAAAATACCCCGAGCTGTTTTCTTGAGGTTAGTAAATTTCGGGACGAATTTTTTTTTAAAGAGGTGAGGATGTAATACCCCGAGCTTTCATAAGTCCTTAAGTGCGTTCTAAATGAGTTGATATGCTTAATTATCAAGTTTTGAGTGATAAAATTTTTCTAAGGAAAAAGAAAATTTGTGAAAAGACTAAAATGCCCCTATGTGCTTTAACGTGAACTTATGTATTTTAAATTGCTCGAGTTGAGGATGTGATGCATTGATTGAGTTTATTTATATGAGTTTGAGCATGAGTATGAATTTCAGATAATTCCTAGAATTTTTACTTTTGAGTGAATAGTAACGATAACCGAGAAAATGTTATTCACCAACGAACTTCGAATTTGACCTAATTAGTGTCTTTTGAATCTAGAATTAATTCTAAGACCCCTGAGATATTTTAGAAGCTTATCCGAGATCACATGAGAGAGTTATAAGAATTTAATCCTTAACGAATTAATTAGCAGATTAAATTTTAGGTTTTCTTCGTTACTTGGAATTTTGACCTAAAAATTAGATAATCGGAATCCTTGATTTATTTAATGGGACATGAGATAGGTTTGAGATGTTTCTAGAGTCGGAAACGAGATGAGGAGAGATTAGAGCCGTTTTCAGTATAAATGAAATATTACGGACTTTTTATCCAGAAAACTTTCTCAACCTGGTATAATTATATCTCTCAAAGAGGAATCTCTCTCTCCCCCCCTCTCTCCACCGACCTCTCCCTCATCTCTCTCTAGCTATCCTATTTTTCAACACCTATAAGGAATATCAATGATGATTATTCTTTTCTTAACATTATACACTTCATTTCCATCATTTTATCATTTATCATCATTCACTCCATCTCACTCTCTCAAGCTCTGTCTCTCTCTCGATACTTACTAAGGAAGAAAGAAGAAAAAAATTCCTCTCATCTCTCTTCCCCTCTCTACCGAAAACACACACATACACACACACTTGAGATTTCTCCATTGAAGCCTCCAAGTTGCATGCTTCAAGCCTTCAAGTTTCAAGAGATCTTCATCACTACTCTCTGAAGTTCTTCCAACATCAATCAAAGAGGTAATAATCCTCAAGCTTTGAGTTGAAACCATGCAAAAATCACCTCTTTAATTCCTATTAATTTCGGCACTTATGCCCTATCAAGGTGATTAATTCTTGATTTATTTTTCTTTGAGGAATTCAAGATGAGAACTTCCATGGAAACCAAATCTAAGATTTGAGCTCTCTTTCCTATCATTTTCGGCCAAGGAGATTCAAGAGAGGAGCTTCGATTTAATTATTTTGAAGTAGGTTTATTTATTTGATTACTTGTATATATGTAATCTCCCTAATCTCTAAAGAAAAACACACATGCATGATTTAATTTATGCTTAGGCAAAAACTAGGGTTTTTGATTTGAGAATCGAGTGAGGATATCTATAAAAGAATTAAACCCTAGGAATTAATCTATGGTTAAAAGAAGAAAGAAAAATAATCTCTTAATAATTTTATTAAAACCAAAAAATTAGGAGAAAAATCAGAGAATTTGATTTTCTTGAGTATTTGATAATTTGATGTTTAATATGTGTTTATGAGTATATTTTGAATGAGTATATGTGCATGAAAAATTGAGAAATTATTTATCCTAAATTATTGCTTAATGCCGTGATTTTTATGCCAAGGAGGAGGAAATTTATTTGATTATTTTGTTGATGATTTGGTGATATAATAAGCATGAGATGATTATGTGTACATGATGATTTAAATCCCCTATGATGTTCTTGAGAAAGAAATTTAAGTTTATGCATAATTTTAGAAAAAAATGATGTTTATGATGTTATAATGATTTTGATAGCATGATGTTTAAAAGCATGTTGTGTGTGAAATTTTGAATACTAGATGTCAGTAGGATTTTTTGAGATAAAAAGAATGAAGTTTTAAGCATAAAAAGAGGCAAAAATCGAAAGAAATAAGAAAGGATACCTAGTGTGTGTTCTAGGTGTTCTTGGTGAAAAGATATGAATTTTTGAAGATTTGAATAAATGCCTAGTGTGTGTTCTAGGTGTTCTTGGTGTTTATTTGAAGATTTGAATTTTATTAAAATTAATTCTAAAAGAAATTAATCATTAAAATAATAAAATATTCAAGATATTTGTTGGAATAAAATTAAAGAGAAAATAAAAAGAAAAATCATTAATTTGAGTAATGAGTCATAAATTAGAAAATAAAAAAAAGGTAATTTCTTTATTAAATAATTAAAGATTAAGAGAAAAAGTTAATCGAGTTAAATAAATCGAGACTAGAGAAATTAATAATCGAGAAATAAATAACGAAGAATTTAAAAGTCGTAATAAATGAGAAATAGAAGACGAGATAGAATTAAAGAAATAGAGTAATAAACGAGTTATGAAATTTGAGTCGAGAAATTGAGAATTAAGTCGTTTGAATAAACGAAAAATAACGAGAATAATAAATAATAATTATAGAGTCGAGTATGAGTAATCAACGAGAAGCTTTAAACCGAGTATGAGTTTAATTATCCGAATGATATTAAATTAATCGAGAAGTTTGAAGTTTAAAAATAAGTTAGAGCAAAATAACTAAAATAAGAATTTCTTCATTAAATAAAATATGAGAATAATAAGTTAAGTCGAGCTTAGAAATAAATAAAGAGATAAGTCGAGTAAGAGAAACTATGAGATTAAGAGTCGAGTAAGAATTAATTGAGCGAATTAAAGTAATTAATCAATAAACATTATAAAAAGGAGAATAAGAGTTAATAAGAGTTATTTTGAGAAACGAATGTATAAATGATAATTGTTTGAGTAATTGTTTATATTATGACGAGTGATGATTACTTCGTGATAATCGAGTTTAGTTTCCAAATCGTTTAAATTAAAAAAGAGATGAGGAAATTGTCGCGTATTAGCAATGCTAAGTATTAGCAAGCAGTAATAACGATTTAGAAACAAGAGTACGAGATGCAGTAATTAGTAACCGAGTAGAGTGAAAACCGAGGACGAGAAAGTCGAGAATCGAGATTGTCCTAGAAAAGATAAAAATAGAGAGAGACGAGTCAAGTAGAAGTCCTTCAGTCGAAACAAACTCTACTTTACGTCTTATGCCTCGTATCTTACTTCTTTTATCGATGTCAAAATATAAAGGACCGAGCGGGACGGAGAAGTAGCGAGGACAAAGAAAGAGTAAGCCGCCTAGCTAATCGTCGGAAGTCAGGTGGGCTTCTCTAAAACCAAAACTCCGATGAATGCTATCGTTATTTGGTTATTGAATATTATTATTATGATGTGAGTTTTAAATTCAATTGACTTGCCGATTTTATGATGTTTGGTATGTTTTATCATCTGCTTGAATAAGATATTGTTGTCCTGTGAAAGGCAGGAAACCCACGTGTGGTATATGAATTGTTTGATGGTGACTGTGAGCCTTGCTTTGGTTGGGCCGGTCACAGTGTTTGAGAAGGAGGCCTACTTCTCGACACGGATGGATGGATGATATGGTAGATGATACATACTGTTTGATGTATATATAATTGTTTTGACTGCGCAGTCTATTCGAAAAGAAAATGATTTTGCATTCACAAGTAAAACTGTTTTCATTGCATAAATACTTGTGATGCTACGACAAGGCAAGATTCAATTGATATAGCTCTAAGAGCAAAGTTTCAAAAGTTTTTGGCATGTGTTCACTGAGTACGAAGTACTCAGCCCTACATGTATTTCTGCAGGTTAGCGGGATGCGGATGGAAAGGACAGCTTGGTGGTGTGGTTTGATATGTTTTGTTGATTGAGTCGAAAGTTAGACTGGCAATTGCATGTCTTTTTATACATGTAGTTGTTGGGTTTGAGTCGAGGATTCCGCTGCAATACTACGATTATTATTATTGAAATCTTTTGGATATTATACTCTGATACATGTTCTAATTCCGAGCGATGTGCTCGATACTAATTTCTGTTTTTGATGAATCTCATTTCTTGTTAACTTGAAATACTTGTTCCCATTCGAACTTGATGTGTAAATTTTTCGTGCTCGTTGGTTGATTTGATATATCCTTGAAAGCATGTCTTGAATGTTACCACTTTCCGTTGATATTCCCTTGTTTCCCCGAGCATGTTTCCTTTATTTGTGTTGAGTGATGGATGATTTAGTAGTGTAGTGTTCGCATCGTCGCACCTCAGGAGTCGGGGTGTGACACTTCCCCAACAAACGAAATGAAATACCACGAAGGTCATCCTCAAACGACATGGTAGCAATAAACTCAAAGCATAACGGCATATAACCATCCCATTCATAATGAGCATACTTTAATAAGCCGAGCAACCGAAGATAATTATCTAACTCATCCACAACACCATATTTAGCAATTTCCTCCTAATCAATGTAATGAGCAACATGCTTACGTTTATAACAGAGACGAGAATAAAGTTGACCTTCCTCCGGTGAATAAATCGGAAACGGGGCGCTATAAGTGGCACTGATATCCACAGGTTCTTCCGACGGCTCCGACGAGTCCTCGGAACGCTTAGTTTTCTTGGCACGACCCATGGAGCAAAAGGAAATAGGAAATATGGAGACTGGGACAGCCAAGACGAGTGCTTAGAAGCAAGTCGATCGCTCAACCGGGAGAGGGAAAACGACGAGCGCGTGGTCTGCAAAACGGAAGAAGCGAGCTTCTGGTGAGGACTGGAAAGAGAGGACGAGATGATAAGCAGGTGAGATAGTGTGTGGGTGTGATGATAAGATGATGAGGTGGGTGAGATGGACGAGATGGTTAGATGGGAATATAGTGAAGATGGAAGGGAATATCAAAAGAAAGAGGTTGGAGAAGAAAAGAAGAGGGAAAAAGAGAGAGAGCGGCGGTGAGGCGAGTGAAAGAGAGAAAAGGAGAATATAGGGTTGAGAGGGCTGAGGTGGAACAGGATTGCGACGCGTGGAGCCAGGCGAGCGCCTAGGGAAGAGGCGATTGCCCAGGTGGCGCCTCAGAAGCTTGACAACTCGACCCCAAGCGATCGCTCAGAGAGAAGGCGATCGTCTGGGAGTCATCTCTGAACATTGAGGCAAAGGACCAGGCGATCGCTCGGGAGAGAGGCGATCGCCTGGGGGTCAGCTCTGAAATGAAGCAACACCAGCCAGGCGATCGCGTGGAGTGGAGGCGATCGCCTAGATGACTCGACTTGAATTTTTTTTTTTT